>VRLP01000237.1:0-281128 GCA_009660295.1 Lophius piscatorius
AGGTTAATAGGACTGGTTATAGTGGGTCATAGAGGTTAACAGGACTGGTTATAGTGGGTCATAGAGGTTAATAGGACTGGTTATAGTGGGTCATAGAGGTTAACAGGACTGGTTATAGTGGGTCATAGAGGTTAATAGGACTGGTTATAGTGGGTCATAGAGGTTAATAGGACTGGTTATAGTGGGACAGAAAGGCTTAGTGGACTTCTTATCAGTACTTTGGAAACTAAACTAAAATCCGACATAGAACGTCAAAATGCACAAAACTCCAAACTGGACGACTGAAGTCCAGACAGGTGAGTAACATAACTTTGTTTATTGTTTGTTGGCGTGTAAAAGTCCTTTTGGTAGTGGAAGTTATTTAATTCACAGCCCCCACTCTGACAATAGCCTGTTTCATTTAGTCGAGTGTTTAAATAATAAATATCATTGGTGGATTAAAGTTGAGTGAAGATGTAAAACATGACTTTGCTTGATGAACGGAGGAAAAAGGCGTCTTTAAGAGCAAAAAATCTTATTATAGAAATCACCTGAAATAGGAATTATTAGGTGTCTAATACCTGAGAATCGGCCTTTTGTATGTACTGAGGGGGGAGGCTCCTCCCCTGTGACACATTTCTTAGATCTATTTTTCTACTAGTGCGAGAGGAAAAACGGTATTTTCCACACCTCTCTCGTCCGCCCGCTGCAAAGGGAGTCCTGGAAACAATTTCCAGCGAACTGTCTAACATGCAAAATGAAATCTCATTTCTAAACCTCAGCGCCTGATCGGGCCTAAATAACCAGAATGTGTCACAAATCGCAGTAAAGTGATTCTAATTGAGTACTGACATAGAACTCTCTCTCCTGGTGTACAGGGGGGGAACCTTTCCTCTTTAAAACGCTTTGATGTAGGATATGAATTAGCATTACAGAAGCTGCTGACAAATATGCACACACACACACACACACACACACACAAAGCTCCTCCTCAGAGAAAATCATTTCTACTTCCCTGGGTTGCCACTGCTGTTGACCTATTTTTGTCCAGACCTCTCTCTCTCTCTCCTCCCTTTCTTTCTCTCTCCCTCGCTCCAGCCCCATAATTCACCCTGCTTAATAATTCACTACAGCTTTATAAGCCTCTACTCTACTAAATGACAGGCTTTGGGAAAACAACAATTTTCATAGATGCATTCCGCAAAGCCACGTAAATGGAAAAGCTGCGCATATGTGAGGTGGGACGTACCGCAAGTCAGGGGAGGGGGGCTGTAAATAAGGTTTAATTTACCTGCAGGTGGAGGGAGAGGAAGTTGGCAGGTGATTTACATTCACTGCATGACATCAGTTGTGGAGGGAGGATGACTACATGAGAACCCTGAGATAAACATGGCTGATGATTGGTGTGGTGGTGGTGGTGGTTGTGGGGTGTTATTATAAAACTGCAGACGCTTTGCAAACCTTTGGACAGACTCGGTCCGCCTGATGTGATTGGACGGCCGGATTGGGCAGGAACCAATAAAGACGCAAGGAGGAAGACAGCAGGCACAAAGAGTACCCTGATGCTGGGCACACCCTTCAGCCCTGTGTGTGTGTGTGTGTGTGTGTGTGTGTGTGTGTGTGTGTGTGTGTGTGTGTGTGTGTGTGTGTGTGTGTGTGTGAGTGTGTGTGTGTGTGAAATACATTTTTATATGCTGAGTTTGTGATAATTTAGATGTTTTGCACCAATTCTTGAAAAAAAAAAACATATTTGCTTTTAACTAAAAATGTCGACCTCCTTCATTTTCCATCTACTCTGATGCACATAAATCAAGTTGGCATAGAATAGAAAATAAAAACCTAATAAAAGAAAACTTTACTAATGCCCACGGGGAAATTTATCTGAAATATCTTTCATTTGAAATATAATAAAATAAATCCAAAGGCTAAGTTGTAAAATGATCATAAAAGCACCGCTGAATTACAAATGACATGTGGACATTGCATTCTGGGAAAAAAAAAAGAGTCACAACTAATAGCGTACTAATATAAAAAATATATTTGCTTTTTTTATATTGTATTGATGGACTAGGCAACGTGAAAAGAGGAAGCGCAAAAAAGTCAGAAAAACAGCCAATAAACCCAAAAAAAGGAAGACGGATAAAACAAATAAATGTAGAATAAAATTTAATAATAAAAGAATGACCTCAATTTGTAACCAGGAAATGAATAAACATAAAAAAAAATAAAAGTTCTTAAATAGCATTTAAGAGTTTTTTGAGTCAAACTGTGGAAATGCAGCTTAATTGTGATTAAGGGAACGCCAGGAATGAAGCCCATGTGTAAATCTTTTTAACTTGATGCCGCTCTTTTCTACTTGGGATATTTTCAAGCCTTTTCAAGAACAAAAGAGAAACTTGATTAAGCAAAAAAAAAATGAGCTTGAAAATCCTTGTAAGGACCCGAATACACTGCGTTTTACAAGGAATCCCCTCTGGTTGTTTTGTGAAAAAAGCTGCCCCAGTGAGTAAAGTTTGAACTATTAGAGTGAAATATGATAATATGAAAATGATGGATCTCCTTTAGTCGATTCTTAGGCACCAAATCTGGAGAAAATTGGACCAACGGTTGAGAAATTATGGCCCAAAAACTGTGATTTTGGAGATAAAGCTCCCTCTAATGGCAGAAATATGCAACTAACCTTTCCCAAACTAAACCTAGTTCTTCCTCACCCTAAGGTCTGTGGGGTTTTAACATTTGAAAATAATCCCTGAAATAACCTTTGAGTTATTGCGTCAACAAGAAGGATGCAGATGCGGCGACGCTGAAAATTCAATGTCTGATTTTTACTGCTGTTATTTTTAGTTGAGCTGTTTAATGTTTCAGATTTTACTTTTTCTTCATGTACTTTTGATTATTTATGAAAAGCGCACTATAAAAATAATGTATTCTTTTTATAATTATTAATATATGTATTATTATTATTATTAATATTATTATTATTAATTTGCCTCATGTTGTCTGTTTAATTCATACTTAATTCATCGATCCTCTGATTTTAGTAGGAACTGTTTCGTTCACTGCACATGAAAGTTTCGGCGTCACTGACTGAATTATGTTTTCTGATTGAAGTTGTTGCATCAGTTTTCAAGTTAAGTAAGATCAAAAGCAGGTGGAATCGGCGCCGTGAGATAAGTATTCAGTGTTTTGCGAGTTCAAGCTGCCGCTGAAAGTACAAAGCTAAGCTTTTGTGAGAGTTGTTTGTGAGGTTAATATCTGAGCAACCGGCTGTTTGAGATCACATTTGTTTTCTTTATCACTGCTGGCTTCTGTAGTTTTTATTTATCAGGCTTTTAAAAAAACAAAGAGCATCACAGTCTCCGTCTCCGGTGAGGAAAGCCCCGTCTGCTGAGAGCAGCGTTAATGCTAAGCTAAAGAAGCTCAGCTGGTGGCCATAGCTGCTCATCTATTAATATATATATATATATATATATATATATATATATATATATGTATACGGTATATACATACATACTTATGTATAAATATTTATATGCATAATATTTTATTTTAGAGAAGAAAAAGAAGCCAACAATCATTATTCCCAAAAGTCAAGCAAGTGTATAAGTCTAAAAACAGCAGAAGTACTTTATGACCTTACTGTGTTTGTAAGATGAGTGTAATTAGATTACAAGAGGGTGTCGGGTGTGTGAATGTGTGATGTTGTAGTCTGATCGATGTGACAGCGGGAGTGAGTCTCCTCGAATAAACCCAGCCTTATTGCTCTCCTCTCACACACCTACTAAACTCACGCACACACAGACACAGCCACAGACACACACACACACACACACACACACACACACGCTCAAACTGTACTTCTATCCTTTTCTGCCTCAATTGTTCTTTCATCTCTTGTTATGTTCACTACTCCTTCATTCCGTCGCCCCTCCTCCTTCTCTCTGCTCGTAACCACGGCTGCCTCAAAGAGGCCAACCAAGTGTGATGACTGACATTATCTAGGCCCCGCCCCCCTGAAATAACCAAATATCATTAGCTGTTTGTCAATCCGTTTTGTATAATAATCCAAAAATGAATAAATATTGGGTCATGTGGGTCATGTCAAATTGGGTCATGTGACAAGAGAAAGATGGCGAATGTTAAACAAAGCGACTCAATACTACAGCTGAAAGGATAACTGAAAACAATACGATGATTTCTGATCAACAAACGACGGCTCTGCCACAGACGATGAAATCTAGCAACTCAATTTGAAAATCTATTTATTGTCCTGCGTCTTCTTTATAAGAATTTGCTACTTTTCCATTTGTTTCCAATGGCTATGCATTCTTTTAGATTGGCGTTTGGACAAAACCAACAATTTGAAGACAATTAAGCAACATTTTAAAGATCAAACGGTTGAATCATCGATCTAATACCAGAAATATCTGGTGTTAGAATACTCCTGCAGTGTGATCAGTGTGTTCCTGTTTGTGTTTAGGATCTTTGATCATCCACGATGGATGACATTTGCAGCAAAAATTGGAACGATTTTGCTTCGGCTGTCGCAGTGGCACTAGCCTAAGAAGGGTTTTCCAGACTTCCACCACCCCAGCAATGCTCTCCAGCTCATCCTGGGGGGATCCTGTGCTGCTTCCAGGCCAGATTAGATATAGAGACCCTCCAGCGAGTTCTGGGTCTGAGTAAGCAGCAGTGACGACGATATTAATCCGTCAGCCAATATGGTCCGGTTCAGAAGGTTAAAGACACACTGTAATAGGATTATCTTTTCCAACACTCTTGTGAAGCATTGAAGGTAACAAGCTGGGGGGTTGTTGTTTTTTTTTTTTGCTTCTTTAGCCGGCAGTCTGGTTAAACTTTTATAGATCAGAGAAACAAAAGGAGTTGAGGAAGAGCATTGAAGACTACAGAATAAAGTAGTTGGGGCTTTGAAAAAAAAAGCACATTTCTAAACTAGAACTTTGTATTCCTCTTGCACCAGTCTAATCCCAGTTTACTTCAATTGTCTCTTCAGCCCAGAGGCTGCTGGTTAGTTTAAAACGTGGGCAGAATGTAGACAGAAAGTTAGAAATGAAAGCTTTCTTTGACTACATGAGGCATTTTACTCATGATATTTATCATCAAATACTTGTACATTGTTTTACGATAGATATTAAAAATCCTTGTCACAAAGTGATTATATGTTTTTCCCGTTACCAGGCAGTTTTGCAGTTTATGTAAAGTGCTCTTATTTTGAAGGAGCAGAGGGGACGCTGAGTTGGCCAGTTTGTTGTGGGTGTTCTGCCTTGAGATGAGAAAATAAAGTACGAGCGGCCCTCTTCGTGTTACACTACATCCCCTGTGTGTGTTTGTAGTTTCGAGTTATAAAACCAAAAACTGTTGTAAATCCATTCTCGCTGGTTAGCAAGGATTCCAGCTAACAGCCAGGCTAACAAGCTAACTGTAGACAAAAGCCTAAATAAAAGATTTTTTTTGTTGTTGTTGTATTTGGAAGTGTTATACTTCTCAGGGAATAAATCTCTCCTTTACCACCAGTACATCACAATCTAGCGCCTCCCAGCTGTAGAACATTGAAGAGGAAATACATAAATTCTCAGTGGACCATCAATATTGTTTTCTGGTTGTTTATTGGTTACGCGGGATATCCTTCCTTGGAGCATAATTTCTTGTCTTTTGGACAATAGCAGATCAGCATTAAAAAAAAAAAGAAGCTCATTAGACTGATCTGATAAATCCCGCCTCCAGAGGAGGATAAGCTAAGTAGTGTATGTCCTCCTCTGCTCTCCACCTCACACGGACTGTTTCCCCTTGCCTGCCCTGTAGAAGTTTTGAATTTCAATAATGGATTCTTTTTCCAGAGATGATATCAAAATCTTTTTTTTTTAACTAAAGTGATACGGACATTTGGTAATGATTTATTTCAGCAATTACTCTTACTCGTTAAAAACATTTACGCTAAAGAGCATCATCAAACGTGCAACAAGAATCACCTGAAGATCAATATCAGCATAGCTAATGAGCTGAAGGTGGGGCACAATGCAACAGGAATGGAGGCTGCTGCCGGATAGCTTCACACACACATATTCACCCTGGCACCACAGAAGATCTTCCGAGTCGGCATCTTCAACATGATGAGCCACGTTTAATGTGAACTACTCAGTATAAAACCAAATGTGAAGGTTCCCCTTCAAGTCTCCTCGCTTGTGTGTCTGTGGGTGGTCGTATCAAACACACCTCCACCTTATCCTTCAGTCAAGCTCCTGCTGAAGTCGACCCTGGTCTCAACCTCCACTCAGTGCCAGTTTGTTCCTTCTGCTCATGTGGTGGCCTATCATCCACGCTCACTTTGGGAAAGTTCCTAGTGTGACTGTCAGTGGGTTTTTTTTCTTGAGCTCTAGATCTTATGTGGATCCTGCCTGCCTGCCAGCCTCCAATTCTCTTCCTAGCACGCCTTGCCAGGTTCCGAGACGCATCTCTGCCTCGACTCGGAGCTTCACAGCTGTCTGACGCCCACCAACCGCCCGCCCTCACCGCCGCTAACTCCTCTGATCTTCAATAAACTGTTTAAGTTTGAGCCAGAACCCCTAACATCCCCCTCTGTTCCCGAGGTGTGGAGTTAAATACTGGAAAGCGAAATGTTTCTGCAGAAGATGATGATGATGATGATGATGCTATGATGACAGTGAAGCCAATCCTTTTCCTATCAATAAACAAATCAATTCATCTTTTTTTTACCTGGGACATATTTAAGTGGAATTTAGTAAAAAAAAATGTAATGACTTAAATAAAAGTTGACCTTTAGCCTCCAAAATCAAATCAGTTTATTATTGAGTCTAAATGGATATTTGTGCCAAATTCACAATCATGGATGAAAGGATGGACATAATAACAGCTATCGTGGTTACAGGGGCATAAAAACATGCTGATTCCACCTTTTTAATGCGTAACCAGGCCTAAATGCTGTCGTCCCTGACAGGAAGGATATATCACACATCGGTCGTTGTCTGAGTCATAAGATTGCAGATAAAAAAAAACGTTCACTCGGAGATTTCACCTGCGTGGAAAACCCCTCGGAGTAAAACGTTTATATGTGAACGCACCAACAATGTGGAGGATTGAAAAACTCAGCTTGGGAAAGTAGCCAAGTGTTTGTCTGTTTATATATGCAGCAGGTGAAAATATTTTTCGTCAGAACTTCAACAGAACATTTCTCAATAGAGGAAGTCGGGGTTTTTTTGGGTGATTTCCCTTGAGAGGAACTACAAAAGCTCTACAAAGCCTTTCAAGACTGATCCCTGAAGTTGAGTTAAAATGCCTGAAGTGATGATGTCAGTCACGCTGAATGCCACACATTAAAAAAAAAAAGAAGAAAGATAATGAAAATCTCTGCTTATCAAAAAATAAATGAGCTTATTGGACCTTTATAACATCTTTTCAGGAGGCTCCATTAGCTGCTGCTGACAAAACAGCTACAACTCGGCTGTCAGCGGTTGAAATGCATTGTGGGCTGTGTCGGCACCAAGTTTTGACAAGGGAGAATCAAAAGAATAAGATGAGTTTACGCTTTTGTCGCAGACAGCGAGTTTATATCCTGAAAAGCCCCAAATCCCCTGCGTTGTACAAACAATCCCACTTATTGAACTCCTCAAAGTAAATGTGACATTTTTTCCAAAAAATAAAATTGCGGGGGGTTTTCTCCTCTAGTGACTATAATATGAACTATGAGTGTAAAATATGGTGTAAACATGATGAATCTCCTCATATTAATTCATACGCACCAAATTTCTACTAAATCGGACCAACAAGTGAGAAATTATGGCCTGAAAACCTTTGGAGATAAAACTCCTCCTAGTGGCAGTAACACGCAACTGACCTTTCCCAAAATCAATCAAATTCTTTCTCGCATCACAGAGGGTGAGAACAGAGGATGTAATATCAAAACTGTGCTTATGCACAAGGATGATGTTTTAATTATTCCTTTCCAAAGAAAAAAAAGATAAATAAAATATTCAAATCGGAAATAAGTTCTTTAGCATTTGCAAATATAATCATACCTCTGCGTAAAAACAAACAAATCATTTGTGTGAAGAAAACAAATTTAATCAAAGTATAGATTGTAACACGCCATGTCTGAAGAGTTCAGAAGAAGAAAAGTTGGACCTTCCAGCCTGAGTCCTTCGTGCAGCTTCATTATCCAGCTCTAAACTCGGTCCTGCTCTGAATCCAAAAGCTCAGAACATAATGAGATCAAAGCCAGTCCGATCCCATCTATCCAATCTGTTTACCCTTGAATTAAGCGACGTACCTACTGTTTAAATCCGTCGAAAGGCTTGGAAACCACAGGTCCACCAAAGTGGTCCGCCAAAATGTGAAATATACTTTAGTTTCTGTAGTTTACAGGGTTGCATAAAGGAATCCAGATAGCAGGTAGCTGAGTTAGAATGGTCTATGTGTGTCGACCCTGTTTTGAACTGGCATCTCATCCGGGTGAACCCTGACTCTCGCCCAACGTCAGCTGGGATAGGCTTCAGCCTCCTTGCAACCCTGAACAGGATAAGCGGTTATAATGTATAATGATAATGAATGAACAAAATTTAGATCTCCTTGGACTAAATCAGGCCAAACGGTTTGGAAGTTACGTCTGAAAAACAGTGTTTCCCTTAAAACAAGTAAAGTATGAAGCGTTTGAGTACGAGGTTGATCTCCTTGAGTCGATTCATATGTGCTGAAATTGGTCTAAATCGGACCAACGGTTGATTAATCATGCCCTGACTATCCAATCCACTTCTTCATCGCATGTCTATGAGGGTATAGAAATTGCAAATGATCAATGTAATGGAGATCTAGTGAAAGTTCAATTTGAAGGACTATCCTCTGGCACACTTGGGCCACAGTTACTGCTCATACCAGTCTGTTATCCTCACCTCTCACACCTGTTTGGTATGAAAATACCTGCCCAATAGTCATGGGCATCAGTTGATGCCAGATGCGATCATTCAGGCAGCTTCATCGGTCCATCACTGTGTCACACCTAAATGCTCCGCCCACCACCATCAGCTGCTGGCTTTAAATGGATGGAGACTCTCTCTCCATCCATCTAGTTCTTTCATGCTGCTGGTTCACACTCCCTCCAGCCTCCACCTCCCCATCTCCACCTAGTCCTCGGAGATCCATCAGCCTCATCATTCATCAGCCTCAGCAGAGTCATCGGCCACCACCACCATCAGTATCCAGACTCCATTGGGGGGATATTACACGCTGCTGCTCAGGGCGGAGACCCTTCGCTCACAATCTCCCCGAAGAGTCTGAGTAATTATCCCACATCTTCTGTTGCAATGAATCATTCATCTTTTCTTCTTCCTGTCTTCTGTATCAGTGGTGGATGCACTGATGGTGATTCCAAAATTTCCCAGACTTTGCAGGGACTTAAAAACCAGTTCAGAATTACACTGGGAAGCAAATGATTATATAGATTATATAGCAAACATCTTCTCATTAGGACCGACCTGTTTTTTGGTAGAGGCTCCGACTGTACTATAATGAGCAGTTATGGAGAAGAGGAAATGTATAATGCATAATCTCCTCTTTTATCCGCCGGATGTGAAGCGAGCCGGTTTCAGAGGGACATCCAAGAGTTGGTTGTGCAACTGTGTGTTTGTCTGAGTGCACTGTGTGTGTGTGTGTGTGAGTGTGTGTGAGTGTGTGTGTGCATGTGCATGATATCTTTTATAAATATGTGTGGAGACAAGAGAGGAGCTGGCTTCCTCTTGTTAGAGACCTCACCTTGTGAAGCAGGACAGAGGATGAAAGAAAGATATTAACTAATGTATGAAACTCAGAAAAAGTATAAAATAGAAAGAAAAAAAAAAGGCCAATCATCTAGACATCTTTTTTTTGCTTTCTTAACTGAAATCTTTTCACGTTTCTCTAAGAACCTCAGAGGTGTTCATGGCACAAACATCAGAAATGCTAAAGCTGTATCAACATGCACATAAGCCGTTTAGCCAAAGTGAGAATGAGTGATTTGATGGTGTGAGATCAACGCGATCGGGGCTGTGACGGCGCTGCAACCATAAACATCAGATGGTGCACCAAAGGTTCAGCCGGGGTCGTGTCATCCTCCGCCTCAGTGATTCTGATCCACTTAAATCTTATGACTCTGCTGCTTAACATGGATGAACTAAAAATGCGAAACGAATCTATCAGCATCCTTGTTTGTGCCTTTTATTCTGAAAAACGGCAGGACAGGATATGACACCGAATACTCCAATCCTCTCAAATTAAACAACCCTTTGGAAGTTATTTATAAAAAACTGTTTTTGCAGAGAAAATCTCCAACTACTCAGTAAAATATGAACTTTTCATGAAAAATATGCAACAAAGATCTCCTCGATTCATATTCACTAAATTTGTGCTAAATCAGGCCAATTGTTAAGAAATGATGGCGTGAAAACCTTTTTAAGATAAAGATCCCGCGTGTTTCAGAACCATACAACCGGCCTTTCCCCAAATCAATCCAGTTCTTCCTAGCACTAAGGTCTATGTGGGTATGAAAATGATCCATGAAATATTTCTAAGTTATATCTGAAAGACTTATCCTCCTTGAGAGTAAATTATGGACTACCTGAGTAAATATGATGTATAGATCGATCTCATGGAGTCGATTCATGACACCAAACTTTTACTAAATTGGACCAACGGTTGAGAAATTATGGACCCAAAACTTTTGCGGATAAAGCTCCCCCTGGTGTTGGTAATAAACAACCAACTATACCTAAAATCGACCCAGTTCTTCCTGTGACTGATCTATGCGAGTATAAAATTAGAAGACCATCCATTAAAACAAACTCAAGTTCAACTCAAACAGATAATCTGACCTGATCTGTGCTTTCACTGACAGAATGACTGAGGACAGTTTTTGTACTGTTTTTATAGAACTTCTTTAATCGGTCAAACCATTCCAATCTCAGTCCCAGTGCATCGAGGTGAACACTCCACTCTCGCCCCGATGGCCCCCGGGAGGAAATGTAGAGTATGACTCTATGTTTAGCACCTCTGGGATGACCACTGGGGCTGATACAAAGTTCTAACAACATATATTACAAAAAAAAGTTGCATTAGCAATGAGCATGAATATTTAATCAAAGACCAGAAGCAATCTTAGACTCGGTTATTTCACTCTGCGCAAAAACTGATGCTTCGGCAAGCATGTCAGTTATTAAGCTGTCTGTGCCAACCCCAACCCCCACTGAACTGGACTTCATGCTCAGTTGCTGTGGTACACATTAATTACATGATTTTAATGTAATTACACATTAATTACATGATTTTAATGTAATTACACATTAATTACATGATTTTAATGTAATTACACATTAATTACATGATTTAAATGTAATTATATATTAATTACATGATTTTAATGTAATTATACATTAATTACATTATTGGCAGAATGTGTAATGAAATGTCATGGCTAGTCAAATGTCGTTGTATCAAAAACAAACATCCATTACTAATAGAGGGAATTACAATATTCAGCCTTACGCTTTAATTATCTTCCATTTAGACAGTTTTCTTAGTGTTCATTTGTTCTTGGACTTTATAATCCCGATAAATCCTGTGGACAAGACACTTCTGTCACGTGAACATACAATGCCCTCCAGAATTACTGTCACCTTTAAGATAAATTGGTAAAATTATATTCAGAAAATGTCTTTACTGGCTGTACTTATGGACTTTAATTCTAATTATTCACAAAATTCTACACTCTAAAAAAAATTGTCTTTTTTTAACATTGAACAATTATTTTTCTCCAAAACATGTGTCCCACAATTACTGGCACACAGAGGAAATCCTGCGATTAAAAGGTAATTGAAACATATTTCCAGTCCATTTTTCATACTTTTAGGTTCACCTGTTCTAGAAGGAACTCTGAAGTGGTGAATTATGACTTCCTGTTTTACCGGGGTATGAATATGAGGGGACACAGTTTTTCTCCAGACACTGTGAGGAGGGTGGTTTTCTTTGTAAAAGACTTCCCAAAGATTACAGCTGGAGAGGTCAGAGGTCAGTTGAATCTTGGGGTCAGGAAGTCTCCTTAACCACCATGAGATGGCGCCGACACCAACGCCAGATGCTTGTGAGGGTAGCAAGAAAGAAGCCTCTGCCGTCATCCACACACACGATAAAGATCCTACAGTTTGACAAACACCACTGGGACTTTCAGTGGAACAAGGTCAGAGGTCAGATGAGACAAAAGTTGAGCTTTTTGGGAACAAACGTCCAGAATTGGTGTGGCGTAATAAAAAACAAAGAAAGCCATAGAGAAAAGCCCTTTGTATCCACTATGAAGTCTGGTGATGGATCTCTGATGCTGTGGGGCTCATTTTCTTCCAAAAGCCCTGGACATATTATTAAAGACATGGTTCCATGGACTCCATCAAACACCAGATACTGGATGAAAACGTAAAAGCCTCTTTCAGGAAACTTAAAGTGGGCCGTGGTCGGACCTCAAAATCAATCCAGAGATCAGAGATCACAAAATCACTGTTTTGTCAGACCTCAACCCCACAGAACATCAGGAGAGTTCATATATATATATATATATATGTTGCAAGAATATAATTGAAAAATAAATTAAATAGGATTTATCTTTACAACACATTCTGTTACATAATGCCTGTTGCTGGAAAACAAACTGCACACATAAATGAGCCATGCGGGCGATTCCCTCCCGTGATTAATTTTAGATTCTGCTGGAGGTGACGCAGAAGTCCTCCGCCGTTAGGTGTGAAATGATGTAAGCGCTGATAGAAGGAGAAATAACAGGGATTGTGCCTTTAATAATATGTAGGACTATTAATCTGCTATCATATGTCATCTGCAGGGACTTGGCCTCTATGGAGCAATCTGCTGGGAAAGACACACTCTCACACACACACACACACACACACACACACACACACCGGGGCCGGGAATCCCATGTAAGTGACACAATTGGTTAATTGTAATTTATTCCTACAGTAATTATTCAACTGTGTGGTGATAATTATTATATCATACAGCGGAAGCAGGATCTGTCAGGAATCCTGTAATTATTTCACACAGCTTGAGTCTGGAATATTAGTTCTGTATAACATTGGATAGGAAAACTTTCCCTCCTTTCCGTCCTACATGTATGATAGTCGCAGATTTGGACCCTACACCTCACTACCTGTGGTGACCCCTCCTCTTCTCCACCATAGCCACACCGAGGACGACTTTTAAATCGACTGCAGTCAAACATGGCGTGCAAATGATGTTTTTTTTGTGTTTTAAAAATGATCCGTGTCCTTATGACAATAAAATGAAAACAGTTCTCATGCACACAGATCCACAAACACGCTTGCTCCAGGTACTCCAGTTTCGTCCCACAGTCCAAAAACATGCACTGCAGGTGAAATGGTACCACCGAACAGAACTTATGTGTTTTTTTTTAAACAAGCTTTATTGGAACAATAAATCTAGAAATTGACAAATCTCAAAATACGTGTCAAAAGGAACAGCCAATAGGAGCGACTGCGGGTTCAGCATCTTGCTCAAGGACACTTCTGCTAGTACGGAGGGAGGGGCCGGGTCCGATAAGTGGAAGGCTGCTCTACCTCCTGAGCCACCGGCGCCGTTAATGGTGCAATTTCATTTTTTTTAAGAGTGCTCCATAAGGGGGGCAGATTTGGGATAGCTGCATTTGTGTATATTAAATGTTTTAATTCCAATCAAATCTTAAAATCAGTAATTGAAAATATTGTTATTAAGGATTACACCTTTTTTAATTTTTAATTTATATAAAAATGTGTTTAATTTGGAAGTTAGGTCACCATTTAGGGATCTCTATTATACTTGTATGATTTGACAAGAGTAAAATTTGGCGTTTTGACATTTGTGTTGCATAGGTGCCTTTTATTAACACCAAATTGTAAATCAGTTTTTGTTGAAGGATGAATTGCATTTATGAATATGGCGTTTAAAAAAAACTCCTTTTTCTCTAAAGTTTGCCTTTTCAAACCTCCGAAATTCCAATGTGGTGTAAAGAAAATGCAACAATTGGCTATCGCATGATGAAAAAAAAAACCTTCTCCCCATTGATGCACTCATCTTATAACTGTACACACACACACACACACACATCTGTAACAGCTGTGCCCCCCTGCGGCGTTTATCTCCAGCTTGTCGTCCAGAGGAACACGATTGCGCTCTTCAAGCAGAACACAGCAACATGCAAATCCTGAAACTTGCACTATTATTCTTGTGGCGTCACTCGTCTCTGCAGCCTTTGTGAGAGCGCCTCAGGTGTGGACATCCCCGTATCAGAGGCTCTGCACAAAAGGAGGATGTCTGATTGTGGGCTTTTTTTCGCTCGCGACTGTGTACAAACCTGCCAGTGTTTGTCTGCGAGGCCGAAGAAAAAGTGTTTGGCTTTTTGTCGGCTCCCTGATCAGATAGATGGTGACAGATTTGGATAATTAGTGCAGCCTGGGCTTGGCTGTCTTCACCTCTCACCAGCCTGCTGGGAAATTGGATTAATTTACCTCGGCAGGGAATTCAACCCATCCTAAGTTTCTTTAATAGGTGCGGATTTATTTCACGTAACTTCGACGTCTCAATGTTATCGAAGAGAGAACATCGCCTCTCTGTCTCGCCGAAACACGCCTGCGTGCATTTGGCCGGCATGTTGACATCCTCAAGCCAGGGGTTTGCTGGTAGTCCAATTAGGCTGGCTCTTCTCGACGGCACATTAAGGTTCTTACTGGAGACAATCTGCTTCTGAGAAACTCCTTAAGTCCTTAAAACAAGCAGCAGACAACCTCTCCTAAGCTTTTTCCGACTCCATCTGTTTCCATCTCGCTGATGGCTTTTTCTAAGTCCATTCAGGAAATCATCTCAACCGCCTATACTTTGCCTCTAAATCCTCTAGTTGATACTCATAATCTCTGCGGTCCATATTATGAGCCCTGCTCAAGCACATGGTTACAACATTATTGGTATAATTGGCTTCCAATGCTATTTTTGTCATCTGCTAATGCCAGGAGTCTAACAACCGCCAGCTCTGGTTCTTCCCTGTATTAACCGTCCCGCTGAGCCGACGGAGAAATAAGTACGTCTGCAAAAACCTGCAGGTGAACATCCTATGTGGGGGGGAATTACCAGATATATACTTTATCTAAGCAATTATGATATCAATCAACAATGTAGATGACAATGTTGTTGGGGCTTTTTTCTCAACCTTTCCTTTTTGACTACAGGACTTCATTATATACCGCTGCACATCCATCAAAAACGCCAAAACTCAACAACTGTGTCATGGATCGTTTTATACCCCATTAGACCTAAATGTGAGGATGAGCTGGACTCATTTTGGAAAAGGTCGGTAACATATTACCGCCACCAGGAGGAACTTTATCTCAAAAGATTTTCAATCGTTTGGCCCATTTAGTCCAAATGACTAAGTTTTATATTATATTTTAATCTAATAGTTCACATTTAACTCACTAGGGGTGAAATATTGTACAAAAAACACTGTTTTTTTTACATAGCTTCCTAATTGTTGGTCTGATTGAGTCAATATTTACCTCATATAAACTGATGTCAGTTCATTCTCAGTTTTGGACCCTAATTTACCAACAATTTGTCCGATTATGTCCAAATTTGCTCCTATGAATCTGCAGGGGGAGATCTATTTATACAGTAGATATTTTCACCGTAACGCTTGAGGAAAAGTTTTTGTGGAAAACACAGCTGCTCATCGGTGATTTCCCAACCATCAGTGTAATTGTGACTTAATGTATCTCTGATTAATTTATTCTGAGCTGAGTAATAAAACAGGGAAAAGAAAAATAATACAGTAAACTGTATATATATTCATTATTGTGTCACTGTGGGATCTGATCTTAGAGCATTTTTCTGACGTCCTATACGGACTGTTTGAGATTATTAATCACATTTAATTTGAGGGGTTCAATCAGGCGGATTGCTTGTAAAACACAAGGGATTGGGGGCTTTTCGGTGACATACCCTTGTTGTTCACGGGGACGACGGCGTGGGCCTAGTTAGCTTATGAATTTCTCCAATTTTTATAAGTAGCTAATTCCCTGCGTTCGAGGAGCAGTGGGCGGACCCTGTGAAGGGCCCGCAGAGGAAATAAGGGTTCACGGCTTGCTCAAGGACCATCAGATATGTACACCGCCGGGGGCGGGGCTTAAACCACCAATATTCAACTGAGGAGCAGCGGTTTTACACGCTGAGCTACAGCCGCCCCATTATAACCAGTTAAACACAGCATTAAACATAGATCTTTACAGCATTTGGCTACATTATTTACATTATTTTCCTGCCAGTCACCAAAGCAAATCTATGACATCACTCCGACTGTAATTCCACACAGCAACCAGATCAGCTGGTCAATGCAAACATGTGAGATATGGAAACAAAAACAAGAATGTTTGAAAGCACTTCGACTCAGAGAACCCTCACCAGGAGTCAAAGAAATGGAGACAATCAGGGTTAAATTTCACATTCTGAATCACTTCATCTTTGCAAACTTGTTTGTGTTCGGATGAAGGAAAAAAATTGTCCTTCACTCCCTTTTTTCCACATTTTCTTATCTCCTTCAGTGTCTCCAGCGTCTCTCTCTCTCTCTTTTTAATCTTTCCATTTTAACATGACTGCTATTTGCCAACAGCACCCCGACTGAGAACAGAGACGTCTGCTGTGAGAGCCTCAGCGTGGGATTTTTTTGTGATGCTGGGAGGATATCACTGAGTGTGTGAGCAACGGAGGGATGGAGAGAAAGAGACCGTTGTGTCTATTTTCTTTATAAAAACAGTGTTTTATACCAAAAAAACAAAAACAAATGCAAATAAATATATGTTCAAACATGATGTGCTTTTTTTATACAAAAAAAGTCTTTGAAGATTACATCATCATCACCTATTTGAACCCATATCGCATGAATTTAGCTAAATTAGCAGGTGTGAATGTACGAATGGTGCGACGCTGTCCATGGTGCTGAAACGAAGCAGCAGACATAAAAACGACATGCTTGTAAAGATTACAGATTCTGCTTTTTCGCCTAAAATACTTATTCAAACAGCGAAAGTATCGGCAGGCAGGTGAAGGGAAGTTAAAGGCGGTCAGTGACACGTAGTGGATGTCTTATTCTTCCTCTCTCTGGAACATCACCCTCTCTTTGCTCTGGATTTACAAATTGAGACACAACCTTGTGCACACACTCGTAACAGTGGTATTTCAAATTGATAACTTAAATGCTGCCATGGTCACAAACAGTTTGACTTGTCTGCCAACATGGATATCAATAATAAAAAAAGATTTACATCCATCAGCCATAACATTAAAGCCACCATGCTAATATTTTCTCAATTTTTGCTGCAAAAACAGCTCTTAAGTTGGATGGGACAACACAAGCTAGCAGGCTATCTATGACATCTAGCTTTTCTCTCCCCATGAACATCAATGAACCTTGACCCTGTCACCAGTTCACTAGTTGTCCCTCCTTAGACCTTTGGTAGGTACTGACCACTGGAGACTGGGAACACTGACAAGACCTGCAGTTCTGGAGATGCTCTGACTCTGTCGTCGTCACAATTCAGCTCTTGTGAAAGATGCTCAGACCCTTATGCTAGCCCGTTTCTTCTGGTTCCAACACATCAACTTTTGAGCAAAATGTTAACTAACTGCCTAAAATATCCCACACACTGACAGTTTCCATAGTAACGAGATAATCAATGCTGCTCTGACTTCATCTGTCAGGGGCCATAATGATATGGCTTATTGCTGCATTTACATTGTTTACGCGCAAAATACTGGGTTAATATGTATAACGACTTCATTAATTAATTAAATAACATCTGTGTCCATCAGTCGGCTGCTTTACTTCCGTCTGCTGCGACTTCAGACTCTATTATTATGTAATAACACAAGGAGGAACGTTACTCACTGATGTTCGTGGAGCTACAGAAACTCAACGGCTTGCTACACACTGGACTCACTAGATTACAAAGACGTTTACTCCGTGCAAGACAGTGACGGACACACACACACACACAACTACACACACTGACCCAGAAAGACTGCTGAGTTAATGTATTTTTCTTTGGTCTCCTGCCATCTGTCAAAAATTTGGGGGGAATAGTGATGATTATGGGGTCTTCAGACAAACATGACAGCAGTTTATGACAGTTCAGTTTAGCATGTCACAGGAGGACACACACACACACACACACACACACACACACACACACTGAGGGATTCATACATAGATAGTAAAACACAGAAATATTACATTTTGTGAACGTGTCTGTCGGAGATGAGACAAACAATAAAAGGTTCAACTAATGTCCAGGATTCTTCTTCTTCTATTCTTAAAGCTGCCACTCTTATCAAAAGAGATGGAGAAATAAAAGTCATCCCAAGTTTTCTTAGAAAAAGTAATGCTTGGCCATCGTCACATATAGACCATAATTCTAAATTCACAAAAATCGGACTTACGCTGTTTTTGCATGATTGCAGCCACTGAATATTTAAAAAATGTTTCAGTCTCAGATTGTTTTCTGGGTGGTGGATGGTCCTATGGAGAAGATGAGCTATTGAATCCTCGACTCCATTTTCTTGGTTTAGTATACTTATTAATTTGATATCTTATTCAACATCTTTTAAAACAGAACAAAAAAAATGTAATTAGATTAGCTCAACCTTTAGGTAAAGCATGGTTTTAGAAAACTAAGGTTTTAATGTGCTGGGGGAAAAAAAAAATGTATCGCATAATTCTTTCCTGTACGCCACTACTAATGCCTCCTTATGAACTTGTGGTGTCCCCCAGGGCTCCATCCTCGGCCCCTTACTCTTTAGTAAATACATGCTGCCGCTGGGTCGTATCATAAACCGGGTCAGTCACATTGTTCAATAAGGAATAGTGACTTAATATGTGTTCAACCCAACCCAGTAGAGCAGGAGATTAAAGGAATACAACACATATTCATATATATATATATATATATATATATATATATTTTTTTTTTTTTTTTTTTTTTTGTTTAAATAATTTTTTTCTTCTTCTAGTAATTCATTGAAAGTATATAATATCGTAAAAGTATATTGAAAAAGCATTGATAATTAATTATTATCCAGTGAATGAGTGATAAACTGGATGGTTGAGCAATTTTTCAAGGCACTGCTTACATATCACCTTCTCATCAAGGCCCCCTCCCCCACACACACACACACACACACACACACACACACACACACACACACACACACACACGCACACAGACCAAGCACATACAAACAAGTTCAAGTGTTTAACAAAGAAACAGAGTTATAAAGAAACATGGCTGTCACTGCCTATTCCTTATTTTATCTGCTGTTGACCCGGGACACGTAATCATGAGGTAAAATTTTTGTCTCAAATTATGCATAAATGCAATGATCGTTTTTTCAGATGAGAGGATTAAAGCATTCTTGAGACTACCTGTTAAATATGAAACCCCATGCAGGTGATGATTAGCCTAACTCAGCATAAATGCCGAGGGAAATGAGATTAATGTGGTTAAACTAAAACTGGTTTAACCACATTAGCCAACTTGGAGGACGGGTTATTTCTGTGTGTCTCCATGGATGTGAAACGAGGTTACGTTTTTTAATCGCATCTTATCTGAATTTTTAAAAAAAAGTTTAGAGGGCGCAATATGTAACATATGATATGTTAGTTTCAGTTTTTCAAGTCTGCAATAACCTCATGACGCCCGTGTCGGCATATTAGAAGAGGCATTTTCCTCTTCTGCAAACTAAATTGTAGCCTGTAACCTTTTTTCTCTCTGCCTTATTATATTTGTTGGCATATTCTAAAGGTTCAGAATCTGAGAGGCTCCACTCTGTCGTAGAAACAAACTCTCTCACGTGTCCTAAACACAGACAGCGTTGGTTCGGGAGGCCGACACCCTCTCTACATATAAGACTAGACTTAAAAACCTCCTCTTTGATAAATCCTAAAGTTAGGCTAAGGTTGCGTCTGATCCTTCCCTTAGTTATGCTGCTATAG
This sequence comes from Lophius piscatorius, assembly GCA_009660295.1. Lineage (NCBI taxonomy): Eukaryota > Metazoa > Chordata > Actinopteri > Lophiiformes > Lophiidae > Lophius > Lophius piscatorius. The sequence goes on from VRLP01000237.1 coordinate 20,078, forward strand.
GCCTAGACTTCTGGGAAACTCCCATGACGCACTCCTTCTCTGTCTCTCTCTCCATGTTTTGACACCACATTACTGCATGCTCCTTTTTCACAAAGCTTATAGTTAAGTTCTGGCTCAGGCCGGTCCTGGACCGGCTCTTAGTTCTGCTGCCACACTCTTAGACTTCCGCAATTTTCATATAATTTATTTCTGAATTTCATGCCCGGTAAATGCAGCAAAAGAAAACAAACAGAAAGGTTCCCAGACAGAAGTACATTTAGTTAGACTCACTCAGGTGCCTCTAAAACATAAACAGTTTAAGTCAAAAACAGAAAAAAGTACAATATTGTTAAGGTTAAATACATTTATCATGAGAAACCTGATTTAAACTGCCACAACAAATGTTTCACTCGATAGACTCGCAGTAAACATTCGGACGTACGTACGAAAAACAAATAATAAAGATGCGATATAAACGCGTAAGTCAAAATAAGAAAAATAAGATTTTTGTACATTTGTATAGAACTTTTTTGAAAACAAAGTTACAAAGTGCTTTACAGGATAAAAACAAGGCAGTGGAAGACGCCAACACTGACAGTAAATAATCACAAATGATATCACAATCCAAATGAGACCTTCTGGCCCTGATCTGGTACCGTATGTTTAGTTAGTCAAAGGCTGTCTTGAAAAAGATGTGTTTTAAGAATCGGGATACAACTGATTTGTTTGAGTCTCAACTCTTCAGGCAGGGAGTTCCAGAGCTGAGGGGCCATGACCGAAAAAAGACCGGTCCCCTTTAGTCCTGAGGCGGGACTGAGGCGGGAACAGCGAAGCAGAGTTCTGTCTGAAGGTCTGAGACTACGCCCAGGCTCGATAGGGCGGAGCTGCTCAGTGATGGAACTGTGAGCGAAGCTGCGAAGGATTTCAAAAAGAAACCATTGGGGAATTTCCTGCTGGGAAATTTTAGTGTCCTACCATTCATGAGGATGTCACTTTTGCATTTACGGCTAACCCCAAACTTCATGGAAACAATAATCCCTAACCGGTAGAAAACCTTTTTCAGCCTTGTGATGTGCTCTGCCACACGACAAAAATGGTTCAGAGGTGGATTGAGAAAAACAATGAGTTCATGATGTTAACTTGGCCTCCACGTTCTCCAGATCTCAATCCAAATGAGCATCTGTGGGACGTGCTGGACGAACAAGTCTGATCCATGGAGGCCCCAGCTCATAATTTACAGCACTTAAAGGATCAGCTGCTAACGTCTTAAGCTGGGCTTAGACTGCACGACTTTTTAGTCGTGGCCGTTTCATTTTAACTCACGCTGTACGAAGCAAACGTTTGCGGAAACTCATGATTGGTTTGATCACACTTTACGACCTGTCCCGCTCCTGCAGCCTCCTGTCGCTATTTACAACTGTCAATAAAGTTTTGTTTGAAAGCTCAGAGGCAGAAAAAAAGTTTGCTTGTTAGCAACATGCTAGCGATATGAGCTGTCTTGATTATTTTTGCCATACTGTGTGCCAAATCTTCTTCTTTCTTAAAGTTGTCGGCGTATCTGGACTCATAGGTGTCTAAAATGCCGTGGACAGTACTGCTGGTCTATTAAGCAGAGAGAATTGTGGGTAAGCGAGCTACGCTTGACTGAATAGAGCGTTAACTTTCTGACAGATATGAACCTTTTCTTATTCTTCCTTTCTTATCAGTCACAATCTGCACTTTTGTACTTTATGACTAATTATTACTTATTATTTTAATCATTACGACACGTCGTGTCGCCACGGCAACTCAGACGCTCCGCAACTTCTCACAGGGGCAGTGAAAAGAAGAAGGCGCTGACGTCAGCCCATCGAGTCGAAACCCTGACAAATTTCTGACACGCCAGAAAAACCTTTCGATAATCCGACCCCTGTAGTGGGGCTGCTTACCGGCCGTCGTGACCACGCGTACACCGCACAACAAATGATGAAGAACTGACACCTTCAGTCGTTTCATTTGCAAGTGTGAATCGGCCTCAAATCGTAGAGTGTAGGCCCGGATTTAGATGCCACAGCACATCTTCAGGGGTCTTGAAGGGTCCATATATCAACAGGTCAGAGCTGAAAAGGGGGCCTACATAAAATAAGCCAGGTTGTGTAAAGGTCTATAGCTAATTGGTGCAAACCCATATTTACCCACATACTAATAATTATAATAATAATAATAATAATACCTTTCATTAGTTGCAAAGAGGAACTATTTTCATCTGTGTTCAGTGGAGCCAACATTTTGTCCTCGTAGTTTTTTTATTTCGGGCATAGTAACTGCTCGTATACAACAACAGGACTACGACATGAAAAAGCCAGAGGCCAGCTCGACCAGACGGGGAATCATCTCCAGAAAGCAAGCGGGCCAGCCATCATGCTGGGTGAGTCCTGTGAAGTGCGGGCCGAGAGATTCTGCATGCATGTTTCATCGCGGGCTGCAACCGCAACAGAGACGGCGGCACTTAAAACAGAATCACAAATGATAACATGAGAGACGGGAAAGAAGGGGCTCGAAAGACTTCAGCGGGTTGTGTGTGTGTGTGTGTCTGTGTGTGCGTGTGTGATACCCGTGTGGGTTTTTTTTCGCGGTACGTGTGTATTTTATGTGTGGTTGTGTTTGTGTGAGTTGGTTTGATAATTTGAACCCACTGCTGCTGAGGCCTAGAGGAGGCGGCGGGATCGCTTTAGCCAACTCCAAGCTGCAGCTAGGTGCGCTGTTTCCTGTGCTGCTAATAAGATTAAGGGTGTGATAGTGTAAATTGACATCAAATTGGAAATAATAATATAAAGTGGGGTGCCAAACAAGAAAAAAAAAAATCTGCAGTTTTGCAATTTGCAGGCACTGATTTGGAAGTCTGGTAGTAAATTTTCATTATACTTCAGTAGTAATATTTGTAAGTTTTTAATTTCGATTCCTGCCTGCCGACATGTGAAACTGATTCATTTCCCTTTAGTTTAAGCTTAACTTCTGTCTTAAGCACGAGTAAACTGTAACTTAACCCTCTACTGGTTGCTATTTGTGCTCATCTTGTTCAGACACTCACTCAAATTAATAAAAGATCAATTATTTTTTTGATAAAAAAATCGCGATAACTCAAAAACTATTTAATGCATCGTCTTCAAATACTACACCCACGTATTCCTTAGTGTGAGGAAGAAAATTAGTTATTTTGGGAAATTCTGGTTGTATATTTCTTACACTAGGGGGAGCTTTATCTCCAAAAGTTTTTTGGCCATAATTTCTCAACCGTTGGTCCGATTTAGTCGAACGTTTGTGCATTTTAATCAACTTTAGGTGATCTATCTTATATATGATATTTTACTCTTAAAGTGGATATTTTACTCCCTAGAGGGAGCTTTTTTTTACGAAAAACACAATTTTTCGGACGTAACTTAGTAACAGTTGGTTCAATTTAGTCCAAATTTGTTGCCTATGAATGGATTCGAGGAGATCTATCTTTTAATATCATACTTTACCCTAATAGTTCATATTTTACTGACTGGAGGTGAACTTTTACGCAAGATACCGTTGCAATTATTTCACATTTTATCCAATCAGGGCGATTGGGGACTTTTCAGGGATATACACTTGCTGTCAGGGGCAACAGCATGGAACTATTTTTATCATGATAATTAACAGCAGACTTAAAAAATGGTTCCTTAGAAAAGTCAGGTTTGTTTTTCTAATAGTAAACAATTTCACAAAAAAGTAACAACTGATATTACAGTTCTTTCAGAAAGTTTTTTTTTTTTTAGTTTTTATTCATTTAGTGTTTTTTTTCTCTATTTCTTCCACTAACTGTGAGGTCACAGGTTTGTCATGTGTGAGACAACCCTGTTTATATTCATATTGACATTTTTCTTCATATTTATTTAAATGCAAACATTTTATTTCTTATTTATAACGGATCACTAAAAAAATTCCTTTCATTTCATTTCAGGAAGAGACATTTCCCACACTTTAAACTGTATTCTCCTCTCTCCTTTCACATCTGCAGCGTCTAACATCCCTCTCTGTCTCTCACCCTTCCACTCTTCGATCAAACTTTCTACCTCCTCTCTTCTTCGGTCGGGCCCGTAAGTGTCTGGGTGGAAACCAAAGCGCATTAAACATTAAATATGCTGTCAAGACGCCGAAGTCTCTCCGTGCTGACGCTGGTGGGGGAAAGTAGGGCAGTGAGGGAAGAGGTGAGGACGGAGGAAGAGGAGGAGGAGGAGAATGGACGGACAGAGTGAGAGTACAGACGGAGGAAGCTGCTCGAGACAGAAATCATGCCACGTCTTGGTTTTTGGAGAACACCTGAACGGGTCAGTGGTTAGACGGGAAAATGATGAGACGAGATTCTTGAACTCGAAACGCTGAACGGGTCAAATCTTTGGGAGTTGGACCAAATAATGTTGCTAATATTATGTCTCTATTTCTGTTTTTACTGTGGAGTGGGAAAGTTTGTGTGTTTGTATGTGAGAGGCGGGTAAAAACTAAACATATTTACTTCCAGGCCACTGAGGATCAGACGGAGGCTCCGATCCGACTCTTTCATCATTTCAGCTCCTATTTGTATCCAACACAGTTTCAATAAAATGATTTTGTCAGAGGATTTATGCTGGTTGTACAACAAAAGAGTGAGAGCGAGAGAGAGAGAGAGAGAGAGAGAGAGAGAGAGAGACAGAAAGAGAAAGAGAGAGAGAGAGAGAACGAGAAAGAGAGTGAGAAAGTAAGAGAGAGAAAAAGAGAGAGACAGAGAGAGAGAGAACGAGAAAGAAAGAAAGAGTGAGAGCGAGAGAGAGAGAGAGAGTGAGAGAGAGAGAGAGAGAGACAGAAAGAGAAAGAGAGAGAGAGAGAGAACGAGAAAGAGAGTGAGAAAGAAAGAGAGAGAAAAAGAGAAAGACAGAGAGAGAGAGAAAGAAAGAGAGAGAGAGAGAGAGTACGAGAAAGAGAGTGAGAAAGAAAGAGAGAGAAAAAGAGAGAGACAGAGAGAGAGAAAGAAAGAGAGCGCGAGCGAGAGAAAGAGAGAGAGAGAACGAGAAAGAAAGAAAGAGAGAGAGAGAGAGAGAGATTGACTTAACTGAAAGGTTAAAGTGGGCCACTCTCTCTCTCTCTCTCTCTCTCTCTCTCTCTCCTGTTACTATGCAGACTAGTGGGCTGAGCTGTCCACTGCTGCCACTGGCCATAATCTCTGTTGTTGTTTTTTAATGTTATTTTAACGTATTATAATGGTAAATAAACAAGAAACCAGTGTTACCAGAGCAGCACAACACTTTTACCGTGTATCTCCAAAACTCTTACGTTTTGGTTCTGACTACAAACCAATGCTGACCTAAACTAAACAACAACTTACCGCGATTTTCCCATTTTCGTTCCCGCTTCCACGGGACCAAAATATAAATTTTATAGACTTATAGTAATTATAAACTTATAATTGAGATAGAACATTTGGTCAAATGCTCTTTTTGACACATGTCTTTGGTTGAATACTTGTATAAAACCAACCACTGACCAAAAGCATTACTATATGGAAATTGTGCCAGGCAGCGACAATTTTCACAATAAAAATGATTTTACCGTCTGTGAAGATGCTGTGTTATATGTCATATAACTGTATAATATCGATTATTACAAATACTTAAACAAATTAATGCCGTAACAATGTTCAATTTTATGCTTTAGCCCATGTTTTAGATTTCTAATCACACCAAATTATACTTTAATCTGACATTTTCATCATGTTACAGTTTCACAACCCAAAGACCACAGAATGTTGTATTCAATTCTTTCTGACCATATTGAACGGTTATTTTTCAATATGTTCTGAAGGCTTTCAAAGTCCCAGTCAAACGGGACAAATTCTGGTGAACTATTAGCTGTTTATGTAGTTTAGTATATGAAAGCCTGAGGGATTAGTGCTTTATTCATTCATTCACGTCCTTCTGGACACATTTAAGTCAATTTTATGCTGCCAAACTCTTATCCCACCCCTGTCTGCAACACCTTCACTATCAAACCTTTGCTCCAGCTCACCAGTCCCTCTCTTGCCCTCGATCGACCACTCACTCATGCGTGAACACAGAATGCTATGAAAGGGTCTGCAACACTGTGTATAAAAATCATTTTTTTGCAAAATCGACATATGAATGAAAAAAGCAAAGGGAACTATTTTCTGTTTTCAGCTAAAAATGACATTAGTAACGTATAAAGTTAGTATTGTACATATAATGAGCCTAAAGTCAGGATTTATACTGTCATAAAGGTGGTTCTTTTTCCTTTTTTCTCTTTTTTTTTTTTTACAATGGATGGTTATTTAAGATGAACTTAATGTTCAGAGACACTTTGGAAATAGCTGCTGGACAATATTCTCAGATTCTCAGCAAAGGGGAAATACTATATATGCAACTTGCCGTACCTTCATAATGTTTGTGAATAAGTTTGGAATGAGACCCAACAATGATCTGTTCTTACTCCACCTTTACACACAGGTGAGAGAAATCTCTGGGATTTTTCCGACTCCATCTCTGACTTATTAGATCAGCTTGGCCCGAACGTCTAAGAATAGTTAGGTGGTTTTTACTTCCTGATGGACAACGTGCCTAGAAAGGGGATCGACGGTATCAAAGACTTCTGACGGCAGCTGCTGGAAGTCGAACTGATGAAAGAAGTAAGACTGAACCATCTACAAGGTGAAGATCAAGCAATCGTGTTGCCGATGCCTTCGGGGGCCCTCAGTACGACTCCTTCTCCTCACGTTAGGCTAGTGAGGAGGCTGGTGGTTATACTTGTCTGTTGAAAATATTTGAAGGGAATAAATGACCCTATTTTTAGTATATAAGCTGCATTTAAACAAGCATTTAAGAGTTTTGTTTTTTTTCATGCCGGGAGTTTTGTACGGAGGAAGAGTGTTGCTGAAACACACAGAGAAATCATTTTTGTACCTAAAGGTGCATTTTTGAAAAGAGTAGCCTATAAGGTACGAAAGTGGACTTTAAGGGTACATAAATGTAGTTTTGATTGATTCAAGGAAATAATTCATTTTTAAATAAAATAGGCTAAAATAGTTTTTTTTAAAAACCCGCCATGGAACTTAATTTCAAATCTGTTCTAGATGAACAATATACTGATTTAAATGCTCATTTTATTCTTACATGTCAAACATAGATTTTATTTTAATTAAAAAAAGAAAAGTAAACTTATGGTTGGGTCTTTAATTGAATTTTAGACAGAGACCATAAATGTTTGGGTAAAAAAAAGTCACCCAGCTGAACCGTATTACTGTATAAATAAATGTATAAATGAAGAATCTTGCGTTTAGGTGTGCAAAAATGGTCTGAAAAACAGTATTTCTAGTAAAATAAAACAAGCCTTTGCTATATAAGCTATTAGAGTGAAATGATACGTACGAGATAGATCTCCTGGTGTCATTTCATATTCACCAAATTTGGTCTAAATCGGACCAAAACTGTTGAGAAATGAGGTCCTAAACCAAAGTACACTCAAAAACATGTTTTGTATCTATTCAAATAGATGCCCTTAAATGTTACACACTACACCTTTAAACTACCTAAACCTTTACATAAATATAGTTTTCAAAACATCCCATCAGAACGGATCTATCATAACATGATCTATGATTTAACTCTGTTTATTAATGAATATATGTATCGTCATTATTATATAATATGTTACATTCTCAGTAGGTTGTACGTGAAGTGAAACTAAAATGACTAATTCGACAGGATCAAAGGCTTTAAGATAAGATAAAATGGAACTTCAAAGATTCAGATTCTTCAGAATTACAGTAACAAAAAATCTTTTCAATACTGCAAGTCTATCATAAAGTCAATGTTGGAACCGAAAAATGTTTCAAGCTAGTTCTCTTCAGACTGTTATTATAACGCATTTCATATTTTGAGTCTTGGACAGCCGAAGACGATGAGTTAATTGTGCGATAATAAACAGTATTAGGTCCAATTCCGCTGAAATGAGCGACGACTGGCTGCCAAGTACCATTAAATGTGTAATAATTCCCCTTTAAGGTGGCAGTAATGTCTTGAAAAGTTGGAATTGCAATATGGTCCAGAGTTATATCATCAGTGGACTGCATGGACGCCATGAGCCACAGGAAATGTGTTTGAATGGTTTTTGCTGCTTTCCTGATTACGACTGAAACAAATCTGATTTGGCCTACCACCCTGATCGGGATCCAATCAAGTTCTATCCATAGATCTTGATAAAGTCCACGCTGAGGACCCACTGACATTTAATCTCAGTCTTTTCTTTAAAGATAGTTTGTCTGATTTTTAGTTTATTTGTTGTTGTTCTTGTTTCAAGGACAGATCTCCATTACACTTTGTTGAAAAGGTGGACACGTATTTTTGGGGCTCTTGATTCTCCATCTTTGATCTTAACGTTGTAAAATATTTCCCAAATAATCCAGAACTGCTGATCGAGTTACTATAAAAGTGGATGATGGGAAATGGACATTCGTCATTCGTGCGATATTTGAGCAATAATGCCGAAAATCCAGTAATGTACGATCATTTCACCATTTTATGACACGTCCTTTTATTGGTAACTTATTTCATTTTCATCTACTTTAATCAGGACACGGATCTCATCGCATGACGTTTTTGTGATGACGATGTCACACATCTTTATGATCCCTGTTAAGTTTGCAGCATTTTGATGAATTCATTTTTTCGTAAGTTTCGTTTTCTGTACAAAAGAAGATTTGGGCGGGTTCTGATTTCAGTCGGATGAAATCGAGTCCAAGACCGTGAGTTGGTGTGTTAATGGTGTGTTAATTTGGATACCCTGCTATCAGAACCAGCATTAACAGTAGCTTCTCTGTGAAAAAATCTGTAAATAAAGCGATGTAGTCGAGCAAAATTGAGCCAATACGTTCTCGCGTCACGTTCAATGACCCCCCGTGTTCTTAGCGTTGAATATTTCCGTCACTTTTTCTAGTTCGTTCTCGGTTTTACAGATTCAGCCATTAACAAAACCTCAATCTTTCTGTTTGATTGTGTATAACTGTGGAAGGAAACACACAGTGAGGACCAGATGAAACCAATTCCCACTAAAGTAGAGTCTAAATTTTAAATTGATAGAGTTAAATGTATTTTGTCGGATTTAATCAACTTTACTGGGAAATTTTCCGGATTTTTCTGGAAGTTTAGTCAACTTCTTACCATTTACAGCTTATTTCCGTCGCTGATGAAACGCAGCGAACTTCTCAGCTGCAGAATTAATAATAGATTTATAATTTTCCCTCCAAAACGCGTTGAATAATCCACAGATCAGAAAAGATGTGGAATACGAAAAAGATCCCCGCCAGAGGATTATACCGCTTACTTAGCCGCCAACGATAAACAGTATGTACCAAATATTTCAAATAATTAGTGAATCCTTATGTTATGATCTAAAATAGAAAAAAAACCGGATACCAGCAGAGATGCATAATCAGATTTTTCTTATGCTTCTCTCAACTCCTCCCATCTAACACTGACACCTCCAAGGATCAGAGAACCCACAAGTGGAAGCAGATAAGAAGGGCGTCATAAAATCCCTAATTTTAAAATGGGTTACTCAAAATCAAAAGCTTAAAATTGGCAATTGGTGGACGCGTCTAACAGCGTGATGTAACTTCACCCGTTAAACTGAAAGTTTGGCCTCATTTCCTCGGGAGAATTATTTATTTTATTAATAAATCTTTTTTTTCTGGAACAGACCCCAAACATTATAACCACTCAGGTTATTTCATTTTTATATAGAGGACTCAAAATGGACTCACACACACTCGACTAAACCAGCTCTGTGATGCTCTGACACCTTTCTATCAGAACCAGGATTAGCTTTTTTTGATGAATGTGTGCTCTGGAAGAACATTTGTGGGAATTGGGTTTGGATGACAAGATCCAGCCTTTTTCTCCCCACAAACAAAAATGATCCTTTGGCGCCCCGATGCTGGTGCTGGTCAGATGTCCCTCCTTAGACCACTTTGCTAGCTACCAACCACTCCAGACCGGGAACATCCATCAACACCTGCAGTTCTGGAGCATCTCCAGAACTGCAGGTGTTGATGCAGTTAAAGTAACTCAGATCCTCACGCTTGCCCATTTCTTTCCATCTCCCAACAAATCAACTTCAAGGACAATATTATACCAACAACCATTCATGTTATTCTGACTTCACCTGCCAGTGGTTATAATGTAATGGCTGCCTGCCGTAGCATCTCCACATTCTAATAAATAAACACCATTTGATGTACGAGCCGTATTATCTCACCACAGTGAGAGTAACTGTTCACTTGAGAGGAGCTTTCATCGATTGCTGGAGATCAGTTTGGGTTTAATATTTACAAACTCCTGAAAGCCGCCTAAGTGATGTTTAATTTTTTATTTTATTTATGCCGGGACATAGAAGCACCAATCAATATTTCAGAGTTTTCTGAGGGCAGCGGGTGTAACAGACAGGTGGGTTTCATGATGCCGTGTGGATTACAGTGTTTAGAATGTGGAGCGACACACTGCAAAAAACTCAAAGTATTACCAAGTATGTTTGCTAAAATGCTCCATATGAGTTTCATCTCTAAGACACATTTTTATCGTAAGAGGCGTAAATTTCACTTTTTAATTTTATCTCAGTACATGATGGTCTTACATCAGGAACGGTGTCACTATTATACAGCTTCCGATAAGTTAAATGTACCTAAAATGAATGTTCGACACGTATAAATACACATTTCTGACCGTCGCCGGGTCATTCTGAGACCCAACACTTCCTACACTGTAAAAAAAAGAGAATCGTTTGATGAACTCCAAACTGGCAACACTCAATTAAATTAAGTATTTCCCACTTAAATAAGTTAGACTCAAAGATACTTCATTTAAATTACGTTACGTGTTGTTGCGATTCCTTTAAGTTTCCTCAACAATTACATTTTTACAGTGCATGATAACACCTTTAAAAGTTTTAAAAAGTTAATTTCAAACCTTGGAAATTGTTCAAATCTCTTTCAAAATCTTTTCTTTTTAATCACCGCTTCACCTTCGAAAACCTTAAACTATAAAACAGTAAATAAGTATCTGTTTATTATCCGTGCACAAATCTGATACTAGTGCTGTTAGATCTGTGCACCAATAATAATAATAATAATAATAATAATAATAATAATAATAATAATAAATGATAATAAATAAATAAACAACTTAAAAAGTTTTCCACTGATGACCCAATTAAATGAAGTATTTTCAACTTAACTTTTACACTCAGTTATACTTAATTTAATCGAGTGTTTTTTACAATCTAGCTTCATGAAATCGAGCTAAAACTATATTTTATAGAATTTTAAATACAATATATGGACTATAATACTTTATAAATTCAAAGTTTCACCTTCAAAAAAACCTGAACTATAAAATAAAAAATAAATATTCAATTATTATTGGGACATGAATCTGACAGTAGTGCTGTGCTAATAAAATAATAATAATAATAATAATAATAATAAAAATAATAATAATAATTTTAAAAGCCTTTCACAATTAAATGAAGTATTTTCAACTGAAATTTTCAACTCAATTATATTTTAAATAATTGAGTTTCCCCAGTGAACTTTTTTTTTTACAGTGTAATATTCGTAAAATAGAGTTAAAATTATATTTGATCAGCTCCTTTATCTTAAATATCACGTCTTAGTTCAAGTAATCTTACAAATCAAATTTTTTTTTACTCGCTCTATTTGGATTTTTATTTTACTCATTACAAGCTAAAAACACATTTTATTCATTTTATTGAACTTATTTTTGAAGGTTTTCTTTTTCTTCTTTTTTTTTTCTTCCAGTGCTGAGAAGGTTTTATGCCACGCAGACACCCTCACCCACTCTCACAGGCGTGTGTCGGGTGTTAATTGTGAAAAAGGCAGTTCCAGAGCCTCTAGCTTTAGGCTCCATAATGCTCTTTGATCGTCCTACATTCTCATAACCTGCAGAGATGAATTCTTCTGCACACAATTGGACTAAAAACCGCTAAAAGGGGGAATGAAAAAGCCTCGTAGTGAGGAGGGGACTGCGGAGGACATAAATAATATGCTGCACACAGAGCTGCTACGTGGAATTGTAATCTCTCTTTGACACCAATTGGGCTTTTTTTTTTTTTTTTTTTTTTCGTCCTCATGTGATGCATTCACTGACATGGCGACACCTGAACGTCTCATCTGGATCAGACCTTATTTACCCTGCAACAGCACGGACCTCTGGATTCATTATTGATGCTGTGTTGGTGCCGCTGCATGTAAGAAGGGTGGGTTTGGCGCACGGGGAGTCGCCTGTGAAAACGCACACACAGACGCGCGCGCGCGAGCGCAGGCGAGCGCTCCCACGCGCATCTCAATGGAAGAGGCGCCCCTTTTTTTTTTTTTTAGCACATAGTCGACCCTGAACTTTAAATATTTGCAGCCCGCGTGAGGGAGGCCGCTGAGAAAACGGCGCCTCAACATGCTTCAGGTGTGCGCTACCCGCAGTGTGCAAGCCTGAGCCAATGCAGCGGCAACACACGCCCCCCCCCCCAACCCCCAACCCCCCTCCACACACACACGCACACACACACACACACACACACGCCCTGGTCGACTGACACACACACGCGCGCACGCATCCGAGTCTGGACCACCGAATGGATGAGCAGCATCCTGCGCTGTGAGGATGCATCGCGATGTTACCGGATGCTCCAAAGTGCAAAAGCAGCCGCATTTCAATGAGGCGTGAAAATCCGAACCCACTCCACTCAGACCTGAATCATAAGGTGTGTTGTTTTTTTTTTTTCGAGAGGGGTGCACGCGTGGTTTACTCACGCACTGCCTCCTTCTTGGGGTCCAGGGAGCTGGCAGTCTGCTGGATCTGGCCTATCTTGTTCTGGAGGACCCAGACCCGCTGGTTGGTGCTGATGATGTCGTTCTCCAGCTCCTGAAATAAGGAGCAGGCGTGCCGGGCCAGGTCGGACAGCTGTCGCAAGGTCCGGGACAGAACCACGTTACTGATGGCACACAGGTCCTCGAACAGCAGACCCTCTTCGTTGGGGATCTGGTGTCTGCACAGAAGCTGCGGCTCCACAATCCGTTTGGCGAAGGGCATTTTTCACGCCACAAACGATAAGCCAAGTGTAAATCCCTACTGCCTAGAAGAAAAGGAGAAAAAACACACAACATCCAAATATATAAATCCACGACCAGGTTCGGGCCGAGCGCGCGGTATCCCCGGGCGTCAATCCAAAGTTCCCAGCTTCTCCTTGAGATCCTGATCCATCGTGCTCAGCTCGGCGGGGATCACTCACACTCCCGCTCACACACCGACACACATGCACACACACACGCAGGACGCAGAGAGGCTCGGGTCAGTGGCGTGAGGATGCGTGTTGAGTCTGCGATCATGGGTTGCCTCCGCGGAGCGTCACGCCAGCCGCGGCGAAAAGGGAACAGCGTCTACACCTTTCAAAATAAGACTAAGGTATGAGTAATATATCATAAACGATGAGGGGGAAATACTTCAAATCCATGCTGAATAGAAAACAGAGATTTAAATAGTATTTTGAAAAGGTAATTCTTTAATTTCATAATAATGTTTCATAGCTATTATGTGCGTCCCGTGCTTTTATTTTGTAGACTGTCCTCATTTTTCCGCTCTTATTATGACTGTTTTTGGTCTAACTTGACGCAGCCAGGTTCTGTGGCCTGAACTGGAGAGGATGAGAGAGGACTGGGGTAGAACCTGAAGATGTGGATGTCAGTCGACGGAGGCGAAGCAGGAAAATCAACCAGCAGCTTCAGGGTTCCCATCCTGTCCGGACGGAAGTGGAGGTTCTGTTCTGGAACGCAATGATTCGTCTGTGGATATGAGTTCGGAGAAGCAGATCAGCTCGACTTCAGAAAAGATTTTAGTATTTTAGAGTTTGCTTCTTCTTTTGGTGTTTTGTGTACACTGGATGTCCAGGAGAGACCTTGATTACTGCTGTTTTATAGTTGTTGGGTTTTTTCATTGGGGTCACAGGAACCACGGGCTTCTACCATTAAACCAGGAGTTCGCTGGACTGGATCGGACCTAATGTCGAGAAATAATTTTGCCCCGAAAATTGTGATTTTTTTGAGATAAAGCTCCACCTACTGTTAGAAATATATAACTGCTAATTTTCAAAATCATTCCAGTTCTTCCTCACTCGAAGTTCTAGGTTGGCATAACATTTCGAAATGACATCGCGTTACACGAAGGATCTGCGGCGACGATGACGATTCAAGAATATCCCCAACTTTTCACGAATATAATTACTTTGCTTTTAACCAAATGTGTTATTTATTGTCGGCCTTAATTGACAAAAGAAATTACATTTTTAAAAAAAGGATGTTTTGTTACCTTGCGACTTCATTCTTGCCTAAAAATGAATTATTTTGAACAAATAAGATGTTTAGAATGTCTAGTACCAATGAAAACTATCTTCTTCATTTGTTATACATCTGTTTTTAGTAGGAGGGGGATGAATACACTGTAGAATATAGAGTTTTTGGAGTTTGAATTGTTTTATTGTTTTAACTGACGGTATATACAAATATCTTAGTTACTAATACTTAAGAGCTTTTATTGTAAAATAAATTAATGGGTTTGCAGAATGAAGATAAAATATTTTGGCTAATTAAACAGTTTTCAGTCATTTTTCCACAGTCAATTCATACATGTTTTATTTGAAAATACAGATTGTTTTTGTTTTTTTAATTATTTGCCATGATATATATATGAAAGAGGAAGTGATGATATGGAAATGAAGGATAAATGATAAAAAAATATATAAACTGGAAACACTTTTGACTGTCATCTTGGAAACTTTGGAAGAAAAACAGCCCCACAGCATCAGAGACCAGACTTCGCAGTGGGTATAGGGGCCTTTTCTCTATAGCTTTTCCTTCTTGCTATGACATCCATCTTTGATGTTTGTAGCCACAAAGCTTTACTTTTGTCTCATACGACCTTTGACCTTGTTCCACTGAAAGTCCCAGTGATGTTTGTCAATCTGTAGGATCTTTATCTTGGATCGTGGATGACAGCAGAGGTTTTTTTCTTGCTACCCTCCCAAAAAGCTTGTGTTGTTGTCGGCGCCATCTGATGGTGGTTAGGGAGACTTCTTGCCTCCAATATTCAACTGACCCTTGACCTCTCTTGCTGTAATCTTTTGCCAGTTGATACATTCCTCCTCAAAGTGATTTGGGTCGGTTTGTAGACACATCCTCTTCCATGCTGGTTTTTAACATCTCCAGTCTCTTTAAACTTCTTAATTATTGATCTAACTGTTGAAACAGACTTTTCAAACTGTTGAGGGATTTTCTTGTTTCCATTGCCGTATTTGTACAGCTCCACAACTTTTCTTTGCTCCTCATTGCTGTGTTCTCTGGTCTTTCCCATAGCAGGAACCTGAAAGAGAATTAGGCCTGTGTCACCTCATATTTATTCCCCAGTGAAACAGAAAGTCATTTTTCACCATTTCAGAGATCCTCCTCAAACAGGTGAACCCAAAAATATAAAATAGGACTGGAAACATACTTCAGTTAGCTTTTATTTACTTCCTAGGGGTACTTAAAATTATGTCCCACGTTTAGAGTAAAACATTTGTTTTATGTTTAGAGTGTAAGGGTGTCTTTAAATTGTGTTACTTGATTATAAGCTAAGATCTTCTCTTAGAATCTTTTGTTACTCATTGTTTTTAAAGGGTGCCAATAATTCTGCGGGGTAGTGTTATTATAGAGCCAACAGAGACAAAATAAAACAGTTTAATTCATTGATACAACAGGCCATAAAGTGATGCTTTTCTAAACTATATTTCCCTGCTCAAACACTGAGTTTCTAAGCTGCAAACTTCTCTGAAGAGGTCATCTACTGCAGGAGTCCTGCTCTACTGTAGCCCGACCCTGTCCAGTGAGCTGAAGTTCCTTTTTTTGTGCTGAGTGTGGTTTTTCTAGGATGCTAAGCCGGACTGTTGTGCGCCTCATTCACAGTGATTAGCCCATAGGCTCTAGGCTCAGTCTGTGTATAGACATGTCTGCAATAAAGTTGCTGCTGCAGCAAATCTGAGGCAGCACACATGGACAGTAAGCTATCACCGGCCTCACTCCGAGCTGCCACACAGAGACGACGCTCTACGCCACCAGTTGGAAACTGTTCCCTTTTTTTTTTGTATGCCATCAAGCAACACATTTCCCAGTGGTGGTTTACAGCAAGGAATTAAAGTACTGTTATTGTTGCAGACGAGATGAAGTACCTCATAAACTAGGCCTATGCTTTCGTTAGCAAGGGTATATCCCTGAAATGTCTCAAATCCCCTGCGTTGTACAAGCAATCGAGCTGATTGAACGCCTCAAATCAAATGCGCTGTTGAGGCGGTCAAAGTTTCTCAGCTGTTTGTGCAATTTAGTCCTAATTTAGTGAATATGAATTAACTCAAAGAGCAAAAACATCGCGATTTACTCTATATGAATTGATTTGAGAAAATCGTTCATAACTTACTCCATAGGGGGAGCACTTTTTATGAAAAACACTGTTTGGCGTAACATCAAGTTTAAGTTAGATAGATAGATAATCAAGACAAATTTGGTCACATTTGATTAAAGGCATTCACTAACATTGAGCTTTCTAACCTTTTTTTTTTCACCATGTATTCAACCTAGTTTAGTGAGACTGTTTGACGTAATTCAGTTTTTAGTAAATGTGACATTTTATTTCGAGCACCAAAGGTTTCCACATGAAGACACTGTTGCATCAAGTCCGAGTTCCCGGAGATATCGAGGTTAATTGCCCGCCTTACTTCCCTGAAAGAATTACGACCACACAGAAGTCCAAAACCATAAATACATAAATGTGATGATGATCGGTAATCGCTAACGAGTCTCAAAGCGCCGGACCAAAGATGGACGATTGTTGAGAGTTCTTGGGCCGATTTTATTAGATATTCTATATTTTTGGGGATAAAACGAGTGAATTTTCTTCTTCCGGGTTTGTAACAGAGAAGAACGACAGAAAGTATTAGATAATCCTCTGGTGGTGGTGATAAATAATAAACCTTGTCCTCATGGCGGATTTTCTTATCAACGTTTAGGGCTTAACAGCGCCTGACTTGTGTTTTATGTGCTGCTGGAAAATCCTTCTCCACCAGATAGGGGAGGCCCGAGGCTCGTTTGGAACTATCGTTTCCTCTTTCCTCTTGCCCTCAAAGGGTCGTGTTTGTTTGACATATGACACCGGGAGAAAAACAACACAAAGTTTAAGTGCATACGCATTCTTTTTTCATTGGTTTCCATTTATTTATTTTTTTAAATTTTCTGGTAATGACTGTGAAAATGAACTTCCTGCATATTTCTAAATATTATTTATTCTTAATAATGTCAAAACCGCCCAATAATAAGAAAATTAAAACCTTTCCACAAGATTAAAGGTGAGATAAACCATTAAAACAAATTAAAAACAGTTAAAAAAAAAAAAAATTAAAAATTGATTGAAATATGTTTGGATTATAAACTACAAAGGTATCACATTTAAAATTATGTATGGACCCTGTTTAACTTTTTAAGGTTTTGTTCTCCCCTTCATGACACGTTGAATAGAAACCTCATCTTTATTTACACACAAAGATTTTATGCCCAGAATTAATCGAATATTAATGAACACTTATCCGGTATGCTGATTAAAGAAGATTATTGCACAGGCGTGCTTTGGATTGGTCACAATAAAAGGTTACGCTAAAAAGGGCCCTTTTATCTTTATAAGCCTCTGAACTATGGACCTCACATGCCTGCGGTTACGGTTCTGCATAGACCCCGAAGAAGAGAGTGAATGTGTGCAGAATGTCTTTGGCTTTGCAGAGTTACACATTTCCTTTTACATCCAGTTGGTCAGGCTGTTGATCGTAGCCTCTGGAATGTTGGTCCAGACCATCTGAACATGCTCAATAGATGACATGTCAGGTGAGAACGATCATCAAGTTCCACCTGGGAGGTTATCAGCCCCCAGGAAATACATACTGGCGGTTGCATCACCGAGGCGTGATTTATTATGTTGCAACTTGAAATTATGACTATAGATGAATGACACGGCGATCAAGTTCAGGATTTACTTTTTCTCTGTGCATTCAAATTGTCATGAATTAATAACTTAATATTCACTAGAAAAAGCACTCAGAGAGCGCAAACCTCCCGCAAGGCACAGCAGTACCCAAGGTTTAGGGTTTTTTAAAATTCATACAGATTCCTCGTTTAATGTTTGAATTACCGTCAGCCTCTAAATCTCCTGACAACTCCAACAAACTCTCTCTCCTAGTTTAGTTGTATTCTATATACAAATGACATATGACAAAAAAAGCTTCTTCTGTCTTATGAGTCCTTTGTGCCACGGTCCACTTCAGCATCTCTGTTCAGCCCAGTGAGCCCCAAGCTCCACCACTAAAGGAACGTCAAAGGAATAAAAGGAACTCTTGAAACTGAGCCCACAGAGGAACATCAAAGGAATCAAAGGAATTCTTAAAACTGAGCCCCCAGTTCCACCAGCAAAGAAACATCAAAGGAATAATAGGATCAAAGGCAGCAAAAGCTACATTGTGACGTTACTATTCCAAACGGCTTATTATTTTATTTTATTTTCAATGCTAAAGAGACAGGAACACATCAAACAGGAAGTGGTCCGACGCTGTCGACCCCTGCTGCAGGGGAACCTCAAATTAAATGTGGGTTATGTCTGAAAAAGAGTGTTTACGTATCAAAGCTCCCCCTAGTGAGTAAAGTAGGAATTATTAGAAAAAAAAGATAATCAACATTAACATACCAACAGTTGAGAAATGGCCTGTAATTTTGGAGATAAATCTCCCCCTAGTGGTGGAAATATACAACTGACCTCTCCAAAAAGCAATCCAGTTCTTCCTTGCACTGAGGTCTATGGGGACATACAATTTAAACTTCATCTTTGAAATGGTTTTTGAGTTTTCACGTTAAAACAACGTATAAGAGAAGAAGACCCTAATTGATTTTGAGAAAAGTCAGTTATATATTTCTGCCACAAGGGGGAGCATGTTTCTCCTAACATTTTCATTTATAATTTCTCTGTCCAATTAACTCCAAGTCTGGTACATTTTAATCAACTCCAGATCTCTCTTGTATATATATATATGTATATATATATATTAGATATATATATATACATATATATTAATATATATATATATTAGAGAAAAATATATCAAATTTTACTCTAATAGTTTATATTTTACTCACCAGGGGGAGCTTTTTTAAGAGGGATGCTATTTTTTGAACATAACTTCCTAACCATAGGTCATATGAACCATCTCAGATACATCTATCTTGTATTTGTCATATTTTACTGTAACTGTTCACATTTCCACCACTAGGGGCAGCGCTATCTCCAAATGGTTTTTGGACACAACTTCCTTACAGTTGATCCAATTTAGCCCGAATTCGGTGCATATGAATCGACTCAAGGAGATCTTCCTCGTATATATTTCATATCTTTACTCTGATAGATCACATTTTACTTTCTAGGGGGAGATTTTTGATGAAGAACACAGTTTCTTTTCAGATAATTTTTCCAAACCTTATGAGAAGTTGGTCAGATTTAGTCCAAATCGACCTCATATGAACCGCCTCAAGGAAATAAAACTTGTGTTTGTCATATTTTACTGTCATTTTTCAAACTTCCACAACTAGGGCGAGCTTTTTCAAGAAAAGATTATTGGCCATATCTTCCTAACCGTTGGTTGGATTTGGTCCAAATATGAATCGACTCAAGGAGATCTATCTAAAAGTTAATATTATACTATCAGTGCATACTATACTTTGCAGCTTTTCTTTTCTTTTTTTTACAACAAAGCCTTATTTTCTGACATAACTTCAGTTCAATCAGGATGATAACTTTTACAGGACGGCAGCGTAGGTCTAGTTTGGATCTGTGCATTGACAGTCCTACATTCTGGATCATAACAGCAGGCTTTTAAATTTCACTCCGAAGCAGTTTGAGTTGTTCTGCATAATATTGACATGCTCAGTCACTTCACACAAATACAACTCTTAAACCTCTTCACAGGGATGATGCGTCTATTGCGCGGCTGATACTGAGTCAAAGTGTAGCACAGATTCCCCCTTGAAGGCAGCCTTGTGACGCTCACGGATCCTCTGAAGCATCCTATCTGTAAATGAAAACTCAGATACACCCTCAGTTATTGCTCTGCCGTCCAAAGGCCAAGGCGGCGGCGAAGGTTATGGAAACTTTATGATAGCATTCGCGGCGTCGAGCCTTCTCAGACTCACTTTGTGTGCGCGGGTCGAAGCTGAAGCAGCCATGACTGCCAGGATTCTAGTAGCTTTGCTGGCCTTGCTCTGCGCCGCGTCTGCTCAGAAAGATATGGACCTGGAGGCACGGAAGTTCCTGGAGATGTTTGACAGAATGGCAACTCCGCTTACGTACAATCAATCGCTGGCTTCATGGGCGTACAACACCGACATCAGCAAGGAGAACTCGGACAAGCTGGTAAGGCTTTGGGAAACCTTCAAAGCGGAGATCGGGTAAGCAGCTCACAGAGAAAGGGAAGGTTACTAATTCACAGAACCTGCGTCTGTTTCCTTTCTACTCAGTTAGAAGAGGGGCGACGTTGGGGCGAATTCTATAGCCAGATGTCAGAGAGGGCGCGGGAATTCCCCATCGCCACTATCACGGATCCGCTAATTAAAGTACAGCTCATCTCCCTGCAAGACAAAGGTTCTGGCGCTCTATCTACAGACAAATCTGCACGTGTAAGACAATCACAGCCAGTTGAATGCAAGAAAAAGAACCTTTCATGTCTGTAAAAGCTGCGCCGTCACACGAGCCTTAACATTATGTCCTGTTTCTTTTCCTTTTTTCTGTGGCCTCTGCCGGCAGCTGAGTAAGGCGCTGAGCGAGATGAGTACGATCTACAGCACCGCCACGGTGTGTCTCATCGACCAACCACTTAACTGCCAGACTTTGGAGCCAGGTACGCTCCAGAAACGAGGGCCGCGTCTCACGGCGCCACGGTTGCTACTGTGAGGCTCAGTCAGATAAATCAGTTTATGATTAACACGCTCACGCAGACAAGGAAATAGACACTCGCTTCAAAAGGAATGGGCAATAATGTCAACAGGAGTAGTTCTTTCTAAAAGTACGGAAAAAGCCTTTATTTTCCACCGCCGGACGGTAAATAAGTAGATTTATGTAAATTCAGTTTTGAGGTATGAGAATGTTTTTTGCTGGTCCGTCGTTTTGAGTTAATTATTACACGTTTCCATGGAACAGTCAGAGTTACTTATTTTTTAAAAAAAAAGAAAATGATTGTACACACAC
The DNA here is from genome assembly GCA_009660295.1 of Lophius piscatorius. Taxonomy (NCBI): domain Eukaryota; kingdom Metazoa; phylum Chordata; class Actinopteri; order Lophiiformes; family Lophiidae; genus Lophius; species Lophius piscatorius. The sequence goes on from VRLP01000237.1 coordinate 41,473, forward strand.
ACACACACACACACACACAAAACGTGATCAGCAATTAAATGTTCTTTAACCCTTTAATGTCCTGCTCGACTGTTTGGTTGAAAACACTTTGAGTCACTATTTATTATTTCAAAATGTGACTGAACCTGTTTCTGACCTGATCTGACCCAGTGGCAGCTAAAGAGTAAGGGGCCATGGATGGAGCCGTGGGGGACGCCGCAAGTCAAACCAAGCCACCAAGAAATAGGCACTAAGCACGTAACTTCATAGGACGGGAAAAAGTCGATTTTACAATTCAGATTTATTTTACTGTTTAATAAATGCCTCAAAAAAAAAGGAACATATGTCAAAAAATTATTTTTCCATGGTTTTTTTTTTCTTGGTGAGGATGTTAAAAGGGTTAAAGTTCAAACTTTTCATTAACACATGACTCTTGACCCCCAAAATACTGCAGTCAACTTAAGACGTTTTTTTTTATTGGTTTCAGAAAAACAGAATAAAAAACCCCCGACAAACTCATAGTAAAAAAACTAACATAAGATGAAATCGTAAAAGGTTTTAAAGCCTATTTCTTTTCCTTTTTTATTAATAATTCAGACTTTAAGATCACAATCTTTACAGAATTCTTAAATAATAATGATAATAGTTATTTTTAGAATAATAAAGCCATGAGAAATAAAATCAGAAATCTAAAATATTTTTTTTGTATATGGCACTAATCCTCTTCCGTACAATTTGGTTTGTGTGACAGAACTTTGTATTATTTTTTTCCTTTTCAGCTTTGACTTTTGGAATCATGTGAGGAAACGATCAAACTGCATTTAAAGTAATTAAGCATTCAGCTGAACCTCGACCAGCTATGGCAGTAAAAATGCTGCTTTTATGGTTTCATCGGTTTTCAAATTGTAATAATCTTCTTTTATTGACTTGACATCAGTCCAAGGTCACTCTTCTGCATGTGAAGAACCTTTACTTTAGATACTGTGTACTTACTATACTTCTTTAAGGCTTTTCTGGAATACTATGTTGGTATTTTCTACACCTTTTTCCTGTAGTCGTGGCAGAGTATCTGTAGGAACCTAATAAACTTTAAAACCTGACTTATTATAACTGTGTGATAAGTACAAGGAACTAAAAAAGAAAAAAGTTAGGTTATTTCCCTTTAGAATGTAGTTTATAACAGTGTAATATAATATAAGGTAATACAGGTAATTGATCTAATATTGCTAAATCCCAACACTATTCAGCTGATTTTTCAAATTTTTGTCCTTTGAGTCAATTCTTCATATTTGATGAAAATATTAACCTTAATTGAAGATGAACCTGTGTGTTCCTCTGCTCACAGTCCTGCAGGATGTAATGGCCAACAGTCGGAACTACTCGGAGCGCCTGCATGTGTGGGAGGGCTGGAGGAGAGAGGTGGGGAAGAGGATGAGGCCCCTGTACGAAGAATACGTGGATCTGAAGAATGAGGCTTCCAAACTCAACGGTGAGAGAAAGAGAATTTGACTCTTGATGCAGCCGTGCTTCACAATTATTGAGGTGGATTTCCATTATATCGCCGAATCGTCATGGAATCATCATCATCATCATTGACACAATAACAAAAAAACTGTTTCATGGCTTTTTAAAAAAAATTGTATACCCCCATGGGCTTGAGTGAGAGGATTTTGGGAAAGCTCAGTTGCATATGTCCACCACTAGAGGGGGGACTTTATATATAAATTCGGTTTTCAAGTATTTATTTTCTCAACTGTTGGTCCAATTTAGTCCAAATTCGGTGCGTATGAATCAACTGGTAGAGATCTATTTTGTTTGTGACATAATTCATTCTAATAGTTCATATTTGAATCAAAAAACACAGTTTTTCAGACATTATTTCCTAACTTTAGGTCCGATTCAATCCAGATTTCCATTGTACGAACCACCATAAGGAGTTCTAATATTGTATTTGTCATATTCTACTATCATTGTTTATATTTCACTCCTCAGGGGGGCGAAATTTTTATTTTCTTTATTTTTATTGCAAAAAAAAAAAAAAACACAGATTTTTTTCTATTACTTCCAAATAATATGTCTGATTGTGTCCAAATTGGCTCCAATGGAATTGTATTTATATTATTTCACTGTAATTGATCATATTTTACTCATTAGGGGAGTTTTTTTTTTCATTTTTAACCTCCTACACTCAAAAAAAATTGTTCAATATTTAAAATCTCAGTATTTTACTAGCATGTAAAATTTCCACGTATTTGGATTAGATGATTCTTACAAGAACAAACTAATCACCTTAACGTGATGCATTTTATATCATTAAATTATGAATGAAACACGTATAAATTATATTCACATAATAGTTCTAATAGAACCTACATGTTTTAAATACATTTCCTATGAAAAACGATATCATTTCCAGAGTATATGTATAACCAGCTGAACTCTGCTTGCTCTAAAAAATGAAACTCATTCAATCCTTGTTCATAATTTTTAACTGATTTAACGTAATTATTTTCATAATTTTAAAAAATTTGTGCCGATTCTAGGAAATTTGAATCCAAACATTTTAAAAACACGATAAATATCCTAAAAATCAAACAGATGCAAGTATTTACACCTTAACTATGCAACTATTCATTTTTTTGAGTGTATGAATTGAAGGAAATCTGACTTTTTTTTAACTTCTGAGCCCAGAGGAACTAGTTAACTGTTACTAATTAGTCTTACTGCGTGGTTGATGAACCTGTTCCATCTTGTATGGAAGCTCAGTGTTGTTTAAATCATTTCTGTTCTTCCATATAGTCCAGAAGAAACAGAGGGAACTTTATGGACGTTAGCTGACGACACTCTGAGAATGCCTGACAGGATCTAACGTCTCCCTGACACACTTTTGCAGGATTTGAGGACTATGGCGATTACTGGAGGTACAACTATGAGACCATTGAGGAGGACCCTCAGTACAAGTACACCGGAGATCAGCTGATGGAGGACGTCCGCTCAATATACCATCAAGTAGGTCTGATGTTCTCCACGTATCGTCGGAGCGTCTACCACAGCGGCGGTCGAAATATAAAGTTTTGTAATATTGTTTTTCGCAGACGCTGCCCTTGTACAAGGAGCTGCACGCCTACGTGAGAGACAAGCTCATCCAGGTCTATGGAGGTCACATCGACTCAGAGGGACCTCTGCCGGCCCACCTGCTGGGTACGTAAAGAACTGAGACACCATTCCACATATTTCATTCTTGCTATAGCTTGACGTGGATACGTCTGTGGCCGGGACGCGTAACGGTTTCATCGTCAACGGCATCGTTAACGTCATTAAACCCCTTATAGTCCTGATCAGCAGTTTGGTTGAGCTCATTTCACGTCACTATTATCTTATCTTTGCTTATTTAAATATGTGACTAAATCGGTTTATTATACGACCCAGTGGCAACTTGTATATGCTTAAGAGTAAGGGGCCGAGGATAGAGCCCTGGGGGACACCACGGGTCAAAGGGGCCACCGAGGAGGAGGTTTTAACCATTCCTAGAAAGTCTTATTCGATAAGTAGGATTTTTATTTTTTGGGGGGTATATTAAAGCACGTGAGGACTAACCAAACACAATTACGTAATTTGATACAACAAAAAAAGTGGAATAAGGGTCAAATAGTTTTCTAAAACGCTTTATTGAAAGGGTTATTACATTTTAAATTGACTATATTCTGTGAAATACACAATTTCATCATGAAAGAATTTTATAAGTCTTGATTAGTCCGCTGTTTAAAACATGCTTGGCCAAACAATTTGACATTTTAGGCTAAATTTAGAGTGTCCGAACAATTAAATTGATGACAACGTCCTCAAAGATATTAGAATATGCAAAGAAATTATTTCTCCAAAACAAAAAGTTTTGAGGTGAGGAGACTAAAGGGTCAAAAGTCCAAGACTTAGAGATTTATTTATTTATGTTGACCAGGTGACTCTTGAAAAAGACATTTCTAATCACAATGAGGATTTAACCTGGTAAAATAAAGGATATATTAATATGTATAACCGAGAAAAGGCTCAGCTGTAGAATGATTTGTTTGTTTTTTAAATTTGATGCCCCCTCAAATTATCATCTGGGACATAGAAAGTGCTTAAAAGTCTGAAATAGGATTTTAGACGGAAGAAACCAAATAGAACGTAGGGGTGGAAAAATCCTGCATGGGCAAAAACCAACAGTAAGATGATAAAAAAAAGAAAGATAAGATTTTGAGATAATTAAACCATAACAACCCAGAACCATTTCTTTCTCAAAGGTAAATTATGGGTAATAATATACTCAGGATTTTAACTCTTTAAATACCACCTTGTTAACATAATGCCCCTATTTCTTTAGTTGACAAAAATAGAAACAATGTGTTGTTATCCATATACTAAATAGATTATTTGTTTGTACTAACACGGTGGCATCTGTTGATACAGACAAATAGTTACTAACTTTGAGGATTTTATTTTAGGATTTAGGGTAGCATGTATTTTACCAACAATAGAAAATTAATTTGTAGAAAGAAAAACAAACTATTTTGAAGATGAAAGACTTAACATCATGGAAAGAATTATTTTCTTTTTCTCTAATGCCAGAATGATCAATTATTGGAATTCTAATGGTTTTTAAGATGCTGTTTAAACAATTAATTATTTACACAACCCCCCCCCCCCCTCCCGAAAATAGCACCAGTCTTTATTTTTCTTCTTCTTTTAGTTAGTAACACAGATTTCCCCTTTTTCTTTATTTGCATTTCCAAAACATTTAACCATATTTGTTTTCTTTCCTAAACATGTTTAACAACACAAGAATACAACAATATAAAAATAAAATAAAAGATTATATATCAATAATATTAAACAAAGTTGTTTTTTTTTAATGTTTTTTTTTTTATTTACGTTTAGAAACAAACAAAAAAAAAGCGTTTTGTGAATTAAAAGTTGAGGATAAAGAACTTTCCAAATGTAAATAATCAGTTAAACTTAATTTTCCATGGTTTGTTATGGGTTAAAGCATCAGAATATTATTTATTAAGTGATAAAACTGGATTATTAAAGCCAGATTCAGAGCAGGAGGATGTGGAAAATCTATGAAGTCTAAATTTGGAAAAAGCATATGGCGCCCCCTGCCGTCCAGATCTGATTACTACCACTACTGTTTCATGACTTTGTTTTTCTTGTAACCATCCAGGCGTCGTCTAGAAATAAAATCCCAGGAACCACTGAGAGTGAAAACTAATGATCTTTCATGTTCAGGTGACATGTGGGGAAGATTCTGGACCAACCTGTACTCTCTGTCAGTGCCCTACCCCAATAAACCGGATATAGATGTCAGCAAGACGATGGTGGAGAAGGTACATCATAAACTCTAAAAAAAAATTCAAGTGATATATTAGAGAAAGGATCAGTAAAATAAAAATTGATCGACATGTAAGAAAACATTATGGTAAATTACCATAAAAAACAGATATAATGTCAACAGTTTACAGTTTACAGTTACATGGCTAATTACATAAAATGATAGTAATTAACAATAAATTCAGACTTTTTTTAAACTAGAAAACAATAATTTTAGTTAAAGATCGTTATGGATGTTTAAATACCCGTAAAAGAAATGTACATTATGACAGAATTATACTTTCACGGTCATGACTTACTTATAAAATCATGTTAATTTTTCCACAACTTTGGATTTTCACTGTAAAATTCTGTGTTTTCCACACATTCTGATTGAAAACCTAAAGTTTTAAACGGTTTCTTGATTTAAGATAATTCCCCGCATCTCCTACGATGATATACTGTTTTGAACTTTACGGTAGCAATTTGACAATTTCTTTTTACATACATTTCCAACCGACATGTTTTACAGTGTGCTGTTTTTGTAAACAGGTCGACGTTGTCTACTTTTTACATTTTTGAAATGAAAAAAATTCTGACAGCCATGGGTGCCAATATTTTACTGAAAATGAAGCAAATTTTATTTTGGGCAGTGATGTCATAGTGATGTCATAGTGACGTCATAATGATGGGATAGTGACGCCATGCCTCATGCTAATGAATCATGAATTTGGCTTAACTTTCAGGGTTGGACCGAGGATCGGCTCTTTAAGGAAGCCGAGAAATTCTTTGTGTCCGTTGGTCTGGAGCCAATGTTCCAGAATTTCTGGACGAACTCCATGCTGGTGAAACCTGATGACGGACGCAAGGTGGTCTGTCACCCCACAGCGTGGGACATGGGAAACCGGGAGGACTTCAGGTAGGAGGAGTCACACAATCACACCACCAAAGATTGAGAAAAAGAGCAAAATCTTTGCACAAATCTTTAAAACTTATGGGACAAATGAAGTGATGAAGAACATATGACAAATGTCAGCCTCATGTTTGGGGAGGCGATCTAAAGCAGCTGTGCTGAGAAGAATGAAGGATCAGTAGATCGGAGTACGAGAGCCACAAATATGAACTGGCTGGAACAGTGAACATCAGTCAATGAGACATTCTCTCCCTCTGATCAAGATAACTCGAGGCAAAAAAAATAATCTGTGCGGTATTCTCAAGTATTATCAAATACTTGAGCCTCATAAAGTCCGGCTTCATGGCGCCAGCATGAGTTAAATCTTAATGATTCAAACGGAGAGAGAGAGAGAGAGAGAAAGAAAGAGAGAAGAGAGAGAGAGAGAAAGAGAGAGAGAAGAGAGAGAGAGAGAATGAGAGAGAGAGAGAGAAGAGAGAGAGAGAGAGAGAAAGAGAGAGAGAGAGAAAGAGAGAGAGAGAGAGAAAGAGAGAGAGAGAGATAGAAAGAGAGAGAGAGAGAGAGAGAGAGAGAGAGAAAGAGAGAGAGAAGAGAGAGAGAGAGAGAGAATCATTCTAAAGGTGAGAAAAACGTAAAACCTGTATATGTAATAAGACGTGTTATAGACATGTATAGATAAATATATATACAAACATTCATACACAGGAACACAAGGTTACACAAACATACCTTACACACACATGTATATGTATATTTATATACAGCCACGAACACATCCTGTGACAGACACTCACAAACACATACTCTCACACACACACACACACACAAACACACACTCAACACTTTGTTTACTAGAAAGAAGATTTTAATTGTGAAATAAGTTAAAAGTTAGGAAAAAAGAAGAAACAGAAACAAAAACGTACAAACAGCCGTTAAATATTCAGCTGAAATTGAATCATTGCGCCTCAAAAAGGGAAGAGGTAGACGAGGAGGAATGACATGGGGGTGATGGAGGGCAAGGCAGATGATGGTTCTTTGATTTATGAAGATGCTATCATGGGAGCGAGGCTCTAGAAATGAGTCGTACGGTGGCAGGAAGGAAACTGCTGAGGAAGAGTGTTTTACGGGTGAAGATGATGTTGTCCAGTCTAGAACATCTCGGGTTGTAAACGACCGACTGAACGTTCTTCCTCAAACCGTGCTGCTTGACTTTAGATGTAATCGCTCTAATCGAAACCTGAGCTTCAGTGTTCCTAAAGTCTGACTCATCATTATCATGTAATTACACCTTTATTGCTTTATCATGCTGTGTCGCACGTTACAACTGCTGACAGCAGCTCTTCTGCCTCCGTAGGATCAAAATGTGCACAGTGGTCAACATGGACAACTTCCTCACCGTGCATCATGAAATGGGTCACACCCAGTACCAGATGGCCTACCGGAATCTGACCTACCTTCTGAGGGACGGAGCCAACGAGGGTTTCCACGAGGCTGTGGGAGAAATCATGTCCCTCTCGGCTGCAACTCCTGAACACCTGAAGAGCCTGGACCTCCTGCCTCATGACTTCATTTATGATGAAGGTACCGCTGATGGGGAAGAAAATGGACCTTCATCGAACCAAAGCAACATCAGTCATTAATAATTAAGCCTCCTTTTATGATTCTTACTCTTAAGTCTCTCATATCTGTTAGAAGATATCAAAACTGTCCATGTAACATGTGAAAAATATGTTTTAATAGGTATATAAAATGTCTAAATATTACCTCTAGATTTATGTGTTAAATGTAAATATTTCTTCTAAATCTACATGTAAAATCTTCATGTCTAAATCTAAGTCTAAATGTAAAAGTTGAACCCCGATGTTAAGCCTGAAACTAAATCTTCGGCTTCATCACCTTCAGTGATGTTTTTTTTTTTCTGTTGTGTTGTCCCGCAGACACAGAGATCAACTTCCTGCTGAAACAGGCGCTCACCATCGTGGCCACGCTGCCCTTCACCTACATGCTGGAGGAGTGGAGGTGGCAGGTTCTTGCAGGGAACATAAGCAAAGATGAGTGGATGGAGCGCTGGTGGCAGATGAAGTACGTCACAGAGTCAGCGTGTGAAACTTTAACAAAAACAACCACCAACGTTAAAAAGCAGAATGTTGTTGCCGTTCATGATGTCTGACCTCAGCAGCTTCTTCGCCCTCTGCTCCCAACAGGAGGGAACTGGTTGGTGTGGTGGAACCGGTACCGAGAGATGAGACCTACTGCGACCCGGCGGCTCTGTTCCACGTGTCTGGAGACTATTCTTTCATCAGGTGACAGGTTTAAACCTCGGTTCAGCAACACTTCAACAAAGTTATCACCATAATATAAAACCTTACCTCAAGTCGCTTTCAATCTCGATTTAAACATTTTTTTTGTCGATTCTGCATGGATTTTTACAGAAATCATTTTAGATGCACATTTCTTAGCATTTCTAAAATAAAATCCCTTCTTTTTGTTTGGGGCTGCAATAATTTGTCCATTAGACAAGAAGTCTAATTAACTCTAGTAAATTATTTATAGTTTTTGTTGTTTTTATTAAAGCTAGAGTTTGTTTTGCGCAGCTTTTTAAATTCATGTTTTATTATAAACACTGTTTTTTTAGTCTTTTTTCCTGTTGTTTTTGACAAAAGAAGTCATTTGTAGATGTCATTTTAGGGAATTCTTACGATTGTTTTTCAGGAGGTTTTGAGTATTTATGTACTCAAAAAATTTACCATTTTAAGAGAATGACTGCAGAAAATATCATTTTTTTGAATCATTTGCTTTGTGTTTTTGTATGAGAGTTGATGCAGTTTGGCATTTTAACCTTAAACTAAATCATTTTCCCATAATTTGTTTTTATTACACTGTTCAATTTCTCTCCAAATGTTGCCAACTATGCTTTAGAGAGCTTATTACTAGTTTATTACTTATCTCCTCCTTAAAAGCAACATCTCAAAGCACCCAAAGCGTATTTTTCTAAATATATTAATTCAATTTAAAAAAAACAATACAATTTATTGACATGAGTTTAATTTACAGATTATTTATGAATTGACCAATCGCATTGCTAAACCATTAATCAAGCATTCAGATTCCGATTCAAAGTTCATACCTCTACTCTAGTTTGAGGTAGAATTGGATTGATTTTTAGAAAGGTCAGTTGAATATTTCTGCCACTAGGGGGCACGTTTTGTCCAAAATATCAGTTTTTGGGACATACATTGTCAACTGTTGGTTCGATTTAGTCCAAATTAGGTACCGATGAATGTACTCAAGGATATTTATGTTTGGAAATAATACTTTATTCTAATAGTTCAAACTTTATTCACTAGGGGGAGCTACTTTTACGAAAAGTTTTTTTTTTCTTCTTTTACCTGATACCTTGATACCAATTTTGTCCAAATTTACCAAATTTTTACTGTTTGAAAGAACTTAACTTGTATTATTTAAAATGTTACTGTAGTTGTTCAAATTTCACTGACTAAGGTATCATTAAAACTGTGTGTGTATGTGTGTGCATGTGCTTTTGTCCCTGGTGGTCAATGAAGGTACTTCACCAGAACCATCTACCAGTTTCAGTTCCAGAAGGCTCTCTGTGAAGCAGCCGGTCATACGGGCAACTTGTCTTCATGTGACATCACTAATTCTACAGCAGCAGGATCCAAGCTGAGGTATCGATGACCCGCTTTTCTTTCCTGATGACCCACCTCTCCTTTCGAAATCAAAAAAGCACATTATTTTTTTCATTGCTGCGATGCTTCAATGTTTCAGGAATATGTTACAACTGGGAAGGTCTCAGTCCTGGACCAGAGCTTTGCAAGCAATATCCGGTCAAACGAGGATGGACGCTCAGCCTCTGTTGGACTACTTTCAGAAACTCCACGAGTGGCTCATCGCAGAGAACCGGAAACACAACCGGTTTGTCGGCTGGAGGACCAACATAGATCCATGTGAGTAGAAGAACATTTTACGCAGGAATATTCACACATATTGGCTAAAATAATCTTTTTTCATGGATTGGATAAGCTGATCCAGAAACATTCAAACTGGGCCAATAACTTTCTTTGTTTATCATGTAATCACAATAAAAGTTGGTGATGTCATTTGTTGTGACTAAATGGCAAACTCAAAAAATCCCGAGACGGATTTTTTAAGGAAGTGGAGAAAGCACAAACGTCTGAGTCACCGGTGTTTTCATTTTTACCAGGAAACACATTTTTTAAAGAGAATATTAACCTCAAAAACTCCAGTTTATACATTTACTGCACTTTGAGTTTTGTATGAACCCGTTATTTTCTTCAATCCATTCAGTTCATGTCTAACGAGACAGTTTTTTTTTAGTTTGATGGTGAAGACAGATGAGGTCCTTAAACAAACAACAGAAGTTCTTCTGGGTCAGCCGACTCTGTTTTATGCAAGGTTTGGAGAAGGTTTGGCGAATCAGGCCTACGTTTTTCCCAACAGCTAGAGTTCATCCCGGAAAAAGCCCCCGATCCCCTGTGTTGTTCCTGACTGAACTCCCTCACACTACATGTGGAGTCTTGTTTTATTCCTGAGCTCATAAAAACTACTTAACTGTATTCATCCTCATCATTGAGTCACTATGGGATCTGATCTTAGGGCAGACTGCCGACTTCATAGAAATAGTTAAAAGGTTATAACCTTTCAGAAATATAGGTTATAACTTTTCATAAGAGCAGCCGGATTTTTTTGACATTTTCCAGAACACCACAGATGTTTTATTTATTTGGCTATTTTGTTTGTAGAAGAACTTTTTCTCTGAATATGAAGACACAAACAATTAAATCAACACATATGAACAATATTTGCTTTTTACCAGATAATGAGGGTGTGAAATATTTTATATCAGTATCAGCGGGCGAACAAATGGTCTTTTTATTAAATAGTATACGATGGAAAATAATGAAGTCAAGTAGTACCTCAAGTTTGTATTGAAGTGCAGTACTTGTATTTTAATTAAATGCTTAATTCCTTTCTTTTTTTTCCCCCCCCACAGATTCCAAGAATAGCATTAAAGTGAGAATAAGTCTGAAGGCCGCCATGGGCGAAAAAGCTGTGAGTATTTCCGTTCGTTGTCAGATTCCGCCGCTCTGAACCCTGACCAAATATTAATCGGCTCAAATATGTGACAGTATCCCTGGAACCCCAATGAGATGTACCTGTTCAGGGCCAACATCGCGTACGCGCTGAGGCAGTACTTCAGCCAGAAGAACCAGAGCCTCAACTTCACGTAAGTACCGGCGATCACGTGACTCCATCACTCCTCCGACCGTCTTTGTTGTGACGTTGTTTTTTTTTTTGAAAGCCCTCTTCTTGTTTTGAACCTGCAGAGCCGATGACGTCATCACCTCCAAGGAGAGTCCCAGGGTCTCCTTCTACATCCTGGTCAACTACCCAAAAAGCAACTCCGTACAAGTACCAAAGGGGGAGGTGGAGGCCGCCATAAGGTGAGGCTCCGGTCGCTCCAGAGTGAGACTTCAATTCCGTTTTTGTTTTTTCCAATCAGATGCCATGTTCGTGTTTAATTCTTACTCTTCTTCAGTGCGAAGGATTGTTTTCAGATTTCATGGTGAAGTGTTTGAGTGCGAGCGGAAGATCCTCCCTTCAAATTGTGCTTGATCTCAACGCTGTCCCTCCGGATTCTTCCTCTTTCTATTAAATTAAAGAAAACATTTAAAATATATTATCTAATACTAATACAACTACAACTGTTACTACCACTACTACTTCTAATACTACTACTACTAGAACTGTTACTACTACTACTACTACAACTGTTACTACTACTACTACTACCACTACTACTAGAACTGTTACTACTACTACTACTACTAAAACTAGAACTGTTACTACTACTACTACTACTAGAACTGTTACTACTACTACTACTACTACTACAACTGTTACTACTACTACTACTACAACTGTTACAGCTACTACTACTACTACAACTGTTACTACTACTACTACTACAACTGTTACTACTACTACTACTACTACTACTACAACTGTTACTACTACTACTACTACTACTACTAGAACTGTTACTACTACTACTACTACTACAAACTACTAGAACTGTTACTACTACTACTACTACTAGAACTGTTACTACTACTACTACTACTACTAAAACTACAACTGTTACTACTACTACTACTACTAGAACTGTTACTACTACTACTACTACTACTACAACTGTTACTACTACTACTACTACAACTGTTACTACTACTACTACTACTACTACAACTGTTACTACTACTACTACTACAACTGTTACTACTACTACTACTACTACTACTAGAACTGTTACTACTACTACTACTACAAACTACTAGAACTGTTACTACTACTACTACTATTAGAACTGTTACTACTACGAGAACTGTTACTACTACTACTACTACTACTACTATTACTACTAGAACTGTTACTACTACTACTACTACTAGAACTGTTACTACTACTACTACTACTAGAACTGTTACTACTACTACTACTATTACTACTACTAGAACTGTTACTACTACTACTACTACTACTACAACTGTTACTACTACTACTACTACTAAAACTGTTACTACTACTACTACTATTAGAACTGTTACTACTACTACAAATTACTAGAACTGTTACTACTACTACTACTACTACTACTAGAACTGTTACTACTACTAGAACTGCTACTACTACTACTACTACTACTACTATTACTGTTACTACTACAACTACAACTGTTACTACTACTACCACTACTACTACTACTACTACTACTACTACTACTACTAGAACTGTTACTACTACTACAACTACTACTACTACTACTAGAACTGTTACTACTACTACTACTACTACTAGAACTGTTACTATTCTACTACTACTACTACTAGAACTGTTACTACTACTACAACTACTACTACTACTACTAGAACTGTTACTACTATTACTACTATTACTACTACTAAAACTGTTACTACTACTACAACTACTACTACTACTCCTACTTCTAGAACTGTTACTACAATTACTACTACTATTGTTCTACTACTACAACTTCTACTTCTACTGCTACTACTAGTACTTCTGTTACTGCTACTACTACTGCTTCTACAGGTTTTAGTCATTCTACTACTAATAATGCTAATACTACTAAAGATGTTTTGGTAAAATAAAGTAAATAAGTACTCCTGTGTAATATTACTATCTCAGTCTTTCACCTGTCATTAAGTAATCTATAATATCAACCATTGTATCGCTTTGATACAATTATCACCATTAATATATCCGGCTACTACTTTCTTCTACTTTCTACTACTATGTCGTACTTCTGTCTTCTTCATTCTACCACTATCAACTTCTTTCTACTTCCTTCTACTTTCTTCTACTTTTTATTATTTTCTACTACTTTCTTTTAGTTTCTAGGTTTTCCTACTGACTACTACTTGATTCCATTTTCTACCCCTTAGTACCTCTTTCTACTACTTTCTATTCTACACTCTACTGCTTTCAACGGATTTCTGCTAGTGTCAACAACTTTCTTTTACTTTGCTTCCGTTTTCTACAACGTTCTACTACTTTGTACTACTTTGTACTACTTTCTTCACCTTTTCTCTACTTTCTTCTCCTTTTCTCTACTTTTTGTAGTTTCTATTACTTTCTACTACTTTCTCCTACTTTGTACAATTTTCTTCTACTTTCTACAACATTCCTCTACTTTCTACTCCTTTTCTCTACTTTCTTTTATTTTTTATTACTTTCTACTACTTTCTACAACTTTTCTCTACTTTCTATTTCTTTCTTCTACTTTCTGCTACTTTCTACTACATTCTTCTACCTTCTTCTACTTTTCTCTACTTTGTACTGCGGTTTTCTACTTCGTTCCACTACTTTCTACACACTTTCTGCACTTCCAAACCAAATCTGTTTTCCTGGTTAATCTTAGTGGTGGCTTTATTAATACCAGGATATGCACTCAGGATCTGGACACTTTCTTGGAAATGTTTCTAGTTTTAATTATCTTAGCTCTAGAGTTAGGAGTCTAAATCATTTATGGTCCACCTTATATTTGGAAGGATTGTCAGGACATTTTCCTTTAGTAACCCTAACTTATTAGACTCTGGTGATCCTTCATTCGTCCGGTGAAATATCTGTGGAATTATGTTTTTTTGACATAATTCTCTACAATCAACCCATTTAGAACCGTTCTGAAGACTTTTCTGACGTGGAGGATCGTGTCCTCAATGTCCTCCTCTACGCTCAACTGGGTCGAGCATTATTAAGTCCAGAATTCTAGTTAACATATGGATTCTAGTCAAATTGCTTCCCACCAAAATGAATATAATCAACTTCTGCGTGACATTTATATGGAGATGTTGATTAGAGGTTTTGCATTAATGAACATCAATAAACCCGTTTCGTCATTGATTCCAGTATGAATCGAGGCCGGATCAACGCCGCATTCCAATTGAATGACCAGACGCTTGAGTTTGAGGGCATCATACCGACACTGGCGGGTCCCGTGGAGCAGCCGGTGGAGGTGTGGCTGGTTGTGTTTGGGGTGCTCATGGGAATCGTGGTCATAGCGGGCGTCTTCCTTGTCATCTCCGGTATCAGGGAACGCAAAAAGTGAGTTTCTTTTCCTCGAGGCAAACATCATGCTCTCATCACGTTTCCACCAACTCCTTGCGTGACTGCCGTGTTTCCCGTGTGTTTCCAGGAAAGCAGCAAACACGGGTTTGGAGAATCCTTATGATGAAGACGCCAATGGACAAACTAACAAAGCCTTTGAGGAGATTGAAAACGAACAAACTGGATTCTGAGTAGATGAAATACATGAAAGGTGTTCTCACTGCTGAGTCCAACGAAGGAAAATTCTCCTTCTTATAAAGACTTTCATTCTATTTCACAGTGCGGCGTTAATATTAAAATTGTGTGTCCAGCGCTGGTCAGGGACGGGTGCTTTCGATGTGTGAACGTTTTGTAAAGCCTTTTAGCTTTGCAAACAGTTGTATGACATTCTGTAATCACTACAGTTGTAAAATTTATATATATACTTAATTATAATTAATGGGAGGATACCTGCTATCTGTACATGCGAATGCATAGAGAGAGTTCTATTTTGATACTAGAAATGTTTCAACGATACCTGAAGGATCTTTACATGTGCTAAAGATATGATGTCATTGAGAATAAAAGCAATAATCCAGTGGTAGATAAATCCCTGAGAAACCTACCCCCCCTTGAATTTGGAAATCACATTTATCTTTATTTATTTGATAGTTATTCAATAAAATTTCGCAAACGTGGGGGATTTCTACAAGATGGTTGCTCCGAAACGTTTGACAGAATCGGCCAAATAATGTTATATTATATTTGTTGTTTTCACAATGTTGATGGATGTTTTATTCTGAGTCACATGACCGTATGACCAGGAAGTTAAGCGAAGCTAGCACAGCTAATAAAGAATAAATAATAAAATATCATGAAACGTTTGTGTTATTATATCTGTTTTATTCACATAAATGAAGCGTTTAAAAAAAGCGCGTCCGGCGCCGCATCACTTAGAAGCGTCCTTCCGTAAACGCTTTTGTTGTCTTGTGGCTTTTTGCGAATCGTTTTTTCTTAATGTGTTGTGGCTTTTCGCAGCAAATGCGTGTTGTCAAACTCATTCATTTGAATGTGTGTAGTCTATTTGCATGTGTTTTCTTAAGTTGCAGTGTGTTTTCCCCTGTGGACAAACGTAAAAAAAAACTTTCAAGCAGTTTGAAGATGCAAAAAAAAAAATGGGAAAAAGTGAAACACAGAAGAAATACAGATAATAAACATGAGGGAAAAAGAGAATAAAGGGGGGGGGAAAGATCAAAGAAATCAAGACAGGAAGTGTGAAGTGGCAACACTAAGAATGAACTTTCAAAATAAAACAAGAGCACACGACACAGAATGAACCTTCAGAATAAAATCAGAGAACTGATACGAAATGAAACAAGAAATGACGAAATGAAAACAGTCATGGTCGTTTGACGGCAACTCAAAGGATAAAGTGAATTTTAATACGAAATATGAACTTTTTGGGACAAATGTTAAAACATGTGCTATAAACAATATCAAAATTGGCATTTAGAATAGATAAAAGTGAATGGTGTGTCAGGTGAGCACTTGCAGTTAATAGCTTTTATATTTAGTTTAGCTATTTATGAATCAAAATAAAATGAAAAAACTCTAGAAAAATTGAGGATAATAAAACATTGTACATACATTGGAGGTTTTAAGTAATCATAGAACAATTTAAAAAGCAAACTCAAATTTCAGATTTTGTTCAGGCTGTTTCGGGACATAGTTTTTGTTTTCTCATAGATAATATTTTTTGATTCAAATTCCACTTCTTACTACCGTCATCATCGCTCGTTAGCGTCCTGTAGCTCCAACGCATTAGCAAGAATTTGTGTTTATCTGTATAACTTTTTAATATTTGTACGTTGAGCATTTTATTAAAATGTCTTCAATGCATCGGAAAGATAGGAGCATGAGAAAATGAATTAATGGAAAATAAAGAATTCGATTCGACATCACCAACAACAGAGTTTATAGTATGTTATTACTTTTTTACACGATATCTGATATTGAATTTTACACACAATATTTCTTTATAATGCAGCTTGGAACCTGTTAGATAAAAATATCACCATCACAACAACTTGTTCTGAAGTTATTTTCAATATTTATAAAAAAAGTTACAATAAATGTGAACTCATCTTAAACTTTTCCAACGAAAACTGATTTGGCTTGTAAAAACAAAACAATTAGGGGTTACAAAATGTAATCATCAAATGTCCAGGTCTGGACTACAAAAAAAACAAAAACACACACGTTTATGTCACATATAGCGGTATGATACATATCTACACACTCCTGCAACAGAAGAATTTGTCCCATTAGTTTCTGTTCTCTAAAACTTTCTCTTAATAACATATTCTAATCCCATTTTACCCATAAGAACCCAAACCCATTTCTCCATAAAGGGACATTGGGTTACCATAGATACTATTTTACCTCATTTAGAAAATGAAATCTAATCAAAACCTCCTCATATAGAAGAACTTCTCAACACACATATAAACTGAGAAAATCTAGAATTCGAGTCTAAGGCTCGTGTAGAAAAAATTGGGATCAGCTGATCCTGATTGAAGCACTGAATTTTCGTCGGTTTAGCTTTGGCTAAATGATCGCGAAGAGAAAGATGCGCTTTTCGCATAATGACTACAGTTGAGCCTCTGTCGATTCATAGGAGCTTCATTTAGACACAATTATGGTTGGGAAGCTACGGGCGAGAAACCCTGTTTTCCATGAAAGGCTCCCCTTAATGACTAAAATATGAATTATTATAGTGAAATTATATTTATACCAGATCAATCTCCTTGTTTTTGGATTCATATGATTTAATCTGATCCCAATCGGGGCATGTAGTTAGGAAGGCATGTTAAAAAAAAAACAGTGTTTTTCATAACAGCTCATAAAAGCTCCTCCCACAGAGTAAAATAGGAACAATTGGAGAAAAAGATGATGCATATCAGATAGATCTCCTCGAGTCGATCCATATGAAACCAATTTGGACTAAATCGGACCAATGGCTGATAAACTATGGCTCGAAAACTTTTAAAGATAAATCCCATCCTACTGGTGGAAATATGTAATGGACCTTTCCCATAATAAATCCAGTTCTTCCTCACACTAAGGTCTATGGCGGTATGAAATTAGAAAAACTATCCATTAAATAGTTTTTTGGGCGTTAACACAAATGATCTACATGTCCGACTGATATCATCAGTTAAAAATGAAGAGTAAAGTTCAGCAGGGAAGTTTGATTGACAGCTGTGTCACCATGGGTACTTATGGGTTGAAAGGAGTGCGAGACCAATTTTGACAGAAAACTGAATGTGCCCCCGAAGAAAGTGTCGATCATTTCTGAATGATGAAGAAGAACGATTGTTCCATCGCTATATCCTGGGTTTCCAATTTCACCTGGCCCGTGTCGGTGATTTGGATGAACCAGCCGAGATGGAGCGCCGACTCAAACTTGCGCTCACTCGTCCGTGGACCCTTCATGTAGAAGACAAACGCGAAGGTGCTCTCATCGCTAGTGGAGATCCGCTTCAGCTTTTGCTCCTCACATGTCTACAACAACAAACGTGGGGACATCAATCACAACCGGTTAAACTCACAATGGGGTCAAAAAATGTCCAAACCATGTCAAAAAATCGTCTATCTTGGATTTTTTTAGTCTTAGCATCCTGATGTTAGAATCTAACTCAAACCCACGCCCAGCGAAATCCCCCAGCGGGAGTTAGAGATTATTTCCCGTTCACGAAGAGGCCCATATTTGGGCCATGAGGGTGGAATGGGTTAACGTAGAAAAGTTGGTGTACAAAAATGATTATCATTATCATTAGAAGAAACTGAAAAACTAAAATCCAATGAGGAGAAAACGTGATGCCTGGAATTAATGCTCATTTATCCTTCCTCAAACTCCTTTAAAATACGTTTTTGGGCGATCGGATAACCTGAGAACAGCGAGACACATCGCAGTTTGTCTATGAAGAGTCTCCGAATGTGTCCAATGGACCACCTGTTTTCAGATTTCATTGCTGCCTACGTAGTAATCGGTCATGTCAGTCAAGCAGCAGATTCGTTTAGCTAGGTAGTTAGCACGGGCTACCTAACAACTTGTAGATGCGTCAAGAGTTAATAAACATGTACGGACTATTCCAGCTGTTGACAAGACTGTTGATAAGACATCTGGTTGACGTACTTTCCTGTTAGGTCCTTGTCGGAGAATCATCGGGACACAATAACATCTACGATAAGATTTTATAAGTCCCACGATGGGGAAATGAACACTACAAAAGATACGTGGACAAAGGCATCCCAGACCACCTCGGCGAGTAGTTTGAGTGATCGGATCACCATGCGTCCTGGAGGTAGTTTACGCTTGTATTCAGAGATGTGTCTCGCCGTCCATTGGTGATCCGATCGACTTAAAACCCATTTTATAACCAAGCGTAAACGAGATCTGTGACACGTTGCTGCTCTTTAAATCTGAAAACGTAAGATGTAATAACACGGTGGTCATATACCCATCATCGTCATTACCTCCAATTGTAGGAGAACCGTCTGTTCTTGTTTACAGCACCGGAGGTAGCAGTTGGACCCGGTCACGTTTAGGACCACCGCAATGCCTCTGCCGCTGACAACGTTTGACTTGTAGTAGTAGATAGTGATCGATTCTGCACACAAAAAGAATCCGTAATGCATCTGGTGACGACTGGCTTTAAATTCATTTATTCACGCGATAAACATGGACTGGATGTCGGACCTGGGTTCGGAGAAGCGTAAATCTGTCTTTGGGAACAGATGCCTCGGAGGTAGAGTTCGGAGGCCATGTGTTCCAGTTTAACATTGGCAGTTTTCATCTGAATCAAACTCGAACCCCCTCTTGGAACTTAAAACGACACATGGAAAAGTCAAACAGAACCGATGCAGTTAAAATACATTATCCTCATTGTCAGACAAAAGTAATACGCATATTGTCTCCATGTCTTACAAGTCATTAATTAAAAACGCGTCTGTTATTTGTGTAACAATAACATTCAATATTTTCATATTTTATTTAACGTATTTTTCATAGGGAAGTAAAAATGTATATATCGCTGTGAAGATCTCACACCACTTTTTTTAAACACTGTTTGGGACATAATCTGTTAAAATGTTGCTTTCGATTTCGGAATGTGCTGCTTTTACAATCGGCGGACCAAACTGGGAACAAGTCTGCCACCCACTTAAAATAAGCATGACTTGTTTAAAAATGAAAAATGTCTTGCACAGGAGACGTTAAACTGGTAGAAACGGTAAACTCTCCAATCTTCATCAGCATCTGCTGCCGATTCCTGCTCTTAAGAATGACTCCGTTTTAACCGAGGAGCTGTTCTGTTCTCACAAAGCTGCTACCCGTGAAGGTTATTAAACTATTCCTCTATCAGCTGTTCCCCTTAGGGGTCGGTCTTACCCAACTCTCTGCATCTTCTTCTGTCACACCAACCGACTGCATGTCCTCTCTCACCACAACAAGAAACCTCCTCTTTGGTCTTCCCCTTCTTCCCCTTCCTGGCAGCTCAATCGACCAGCATCCTTCTATCAGTAGATCCACTATCCCTCCTCTTCTTCACGGGTCCAAACCATCTCAATCTGTCCTCTCTGACTTTGTCTCCGAGACGTCTAACCTGGACTGTCCCTCTGATGTCTCCTTTGTAATCCTGTCCATCCTCCTCACTCCCAGAGAACATCTGAACAAGTTCATCTCTGCCTCCTGTCTTCTGGTCAGAGCCACCGTCTCTAAACCATCCAGCAGAGATGCTCTCACCTCCATCTTGGAATCATTTCCCTTCACTCCTGCTGCTGCTCTTCTGTCACAGATCACTCCTGCACCTTCTCCACCTCTACTCCTTCATCCACTCCGTTCCACCTCCAGCCTCCCTTTCATTGACACATGTATTCTGTCCCGCTGCCGCTGACCTTCATTTCTCTTCTCTCCAGCGCATACCTCCACCTCTAGAGGTTCTCCTCCACCTTTTCCCTGCTCTCACTACAGATCTAAATGTCTTCCACCAACATCGTAGTCCACGGACACTCCTGTCTGTCCTCATTTGTCAGTATTTCCATCACCACTTTAAACAAGAAGGGAATCGGAGGCAATCCTTGATGCAGTCCCACCTCCACCTTGAAGCCACTCCTACTGCACACCTCAGCGCTGTCATGCTGCCGTCATAAACCTTTTTGACGATCAACTTTTACCATATTGGGCCACACACTTTGGTTTCTTTCGAAATTAAAAATATCTTGCACAAGAAACATTGGCTAACTCTTTGATCTTCATCAGCATCTGCCTTTGAAACTGGCTGCTACGCTAAGCTAACAGCATGTGCAAGTTTTTAAGCTATTTAACATATAATAATTAATTATTTAGACACAGCAGGGCTTTTACTTCAGTATTTCTTTTGATATTTTAAGCACATTGGGCTTTCTAATACTCTTACTTCGGAAGATTTTAGGACGGACTACGTAAAAAAAAAATCATTTGATCATGTGACACGTTGTGTTTTTCGTAAATGTGTTAGATTGTAGAAAAAAAGTCAAACATTTTCTGAAGCCATTACTTAAATAAGGAACCTACAGTTGATCTATTAGCTGCAGTGGAAGAAGGGAAGTTTATAAGAGGGACTGAGACCAGACCTACTCACCGAGGACCACCGTACTCGATTCTGCCATCATGATGACATCATTCAAGCTGCATACGCCTCCCCGACACTCCGGACAGGTCCCCTCATGGTCGCAGCCCCTCCCGCTCACCAGAGTGATGCTGGTTTTAGTCATGGAAACTATGATCATATCCCCAATCTCCTCATTTTGTCCTTTGCACACATCCTCCTCTTTAACCATATCTTCCTTTCCTCCACCCTCCTCCTCAACTTCATTCTCCTCCGAGTTATCTACCCTCCGCAGCTCCATGCTGAAGCTGAGAAACACAGTCTCCTTTGAGACCGGAAGTAACGTGTCCTCAGCCAGCAGGGGTATTTCAACGTGCCCCTTCATCTTTTTGGACTTGTGCAGCGTCTGAGGAGCGGAAGGATGGGTGGGTGGGGGTGTGGGGGGGTGTGGGGGGTGTGGGGGGGGGGTGATAGAGGAGAAAAAAACGGCTTTAGACTGAGCACTGACCTTGTGTCCACCTTAAAACACTGAAGAGCACATGGATATGCAAATATGTAAAAGAAAGTCCTTTAACATGAAACATCACTTCAATTTTATTCATATTGTCAAAGTTTAAAAAAAAAAAGTTGCAGCACTTGTTAAAAAAAAGCTTTTATGAAGAATGTCCCAAACTATATTCAGTCAGGGGGAAAGGGTTTAAAGGTACAGTGTGTAAAATGTAAGAGTGTCTCTTTGAATAAATTGAATGTATTCATAAAAACGTTTTATGTTTTGGTTCTATCAGCTGAAAATAGAAATATGTCAAAGGGAGGTGAGCCCAGGGCGCCACACATGCTAAAGCCGCCACGGTTTCCATCGATGTAATTTTGACTTGCTCCGACCCCAAGAAGAGCAGTTGCTACATTCGTAGTGATTAATGGGGATCCAAATAAATACATAAATGAATAACTGGTGATGCTGTGAGCTCCTTGAACTTACCAGCTTTGAATTGCCCTCCGCTAACATCTGAGCCAACTCCTCAGGTGTGACGTTCTGAAGGTTTATGTCGTTTATCTCCATCAGCAGGTCCCCAGACCTAGACGATTGGAGAACATAGAAAAAAATTCACACTATTAAGGGTTTCAAACGCACATCTCACGCTCCACAGCAGCGTTAGGTGTTCTGTCCTTCGCTTCAGATGTTATTTCCTGGTTACGCCCATATATGGGCCTCTAGGGTGGAAGGGCTT
Organism: Lophius piscatorius; assembly: GCA_009660295.1. Taxonomy (NCBI): domain Eukaryota; kingdom Metazoa; phylum Chordata; class Actinopteri; order Lophiiformes; family Lophiidae; genus Lophius; species Lophius piscatorius. The sequence continues at coordinate 64,239 of VRLP01000237.1, forward strand.
TTTCTCATTACCAGATTTCCCCAATCAGCTTCTTACTATCAGAGGAAATTCGTTTACCTGTGCAAAAAAGACTCGTAAAAGTAGAAGTCTGGATTCAACTTCTTTTCCCTAAGTAAAAAGTGAAAAAGTACAAGTCCTGAGATGTACTAGAAGTATGAAAGTGAAAATGAACCCTTTGATGGACTTTCTTTGTGCAAAACTAACTTCCTTATATGTCTGATTAGTATAATGATAGTACATTAATTAAAGGGGTTTTGATCATTTATTTCAACTTCTGATACTGCTTTTCACAGGCAAAGAACCTTTTCAAGAGGACTGAGGGTTACGCAGAACACAAGTACAGTTAAAGAATGTGACCCGCTGACATCAGGCCTTTTTCTTCCTGGTTATGTTTTGCCTTTTTTCTGGTTTCACATCCTTCATCTTCCTTCATCTGTCAGGCTTGATAGGCACCAAAGCATAAACATAGATATCATTCTTCATGCGTGTTATTAAGAATGATTATTAAGTTAGTCTTAGTAAGTTAGTCTTATTTGTCTGGAGATCAAAAGGATCTGCTCAAGTAGAAAGTTTATTTTGAGGCGTAGAAAATACTGATAATTATAATACATTTAATTTATAACGCACTTTACACTTGGATCAAATCTCAAAGTGCTACAAGGTAAAAGCAGATAAAAGCATCAATAAAAAAAATATAATAATAATTAGATATAAATATGACCAAAAAGCAGCAAATATTAATTAAAAGTTATAGGTTCTGCTAAAAAGGAAAGTTTAAAGTCCTTTTTTTAAATGTCTCAGTCTTCTGTGGAGCTCTCAGATGGTCAGGGAGGGCATTCCGTAGACGAGGGGAAGCAGAACAGAAGGCCCGATCACCAATGGTGCTGAGCTTAGTCCGGGAAAGGAGGAGGCGGTACGAGTGGGTAGAACGGAGGGATCGTGTTGAGGTCAGTGGGGTGTTCCTTTAATGTCCTGCTCAACTGTGGGCCACTTGACTGAACCTATGGAGCCATCTCTGATACACGGTTAAGTTAAGGTGTGCCATAAAAAAATCCATTAGATTTCAGCTGTGTCTCAGAATTTCAATCAGGGGAAAACATTTTGTTTTATATATTGGGCTATTATTTTTAGACGCATTGGTTTAATTTGGTCCAGATTTGATGCGCATGAATGGACTGGAGCAGATCTATCTCGTATTGCTTGTACAACACAGGGTTGGGGGCTTTTGGGGGTTGCGCCCTTGCTGTCTGGGACGACGGCATATGCCTTGTTTTTCGGTCATATTACGGCGTGTGAGAAATTACCGAACAGGATTATCTAACGTTATACAATAAAAAAATGTAAAAAGTCTGACAAGCGTCAAATAATTTCCTAAAAACATGCTTTACCAAATAGTTCATGTTGTAACGATGAGCTTTTTGAAAAACACGCTTGACTTGATGATTTGTCAGGTTTTGATAACTTCCCTAACTGTCTAAGATATTAAATTAATAAATGCCTCTAAGAAATGAAAGTTTACGCTAAGACCACCTTTATAAAGGATGAATAAATGGTTTATAATTAGGTTAGAAATTAGGTTGTTAACACTTTATGTCATTAGTTAACGTTTATAACCAGCTTATAACATAGATCTCTATTTATCAATGTGGGTCACTATTTTGCAATATCCTGGTAGCATTACGGATAGGTGTGCTCACTATTTGGCAAGCGTCAGTTACCTGATACCCTTAATATCTAATGAGTCATAGCGGCTAATTAAGGATTTGTAAAGCGTCGACAACTTCATTAGTAAACTATGTACAAGTCATTTCTAAAACCTGAATATGTGGAGTCTTATTGTAAAGTTACACCAAATAAAATATGCAAAGAAATGACTTTTCTATTTTCTTTTTCTTTCTTAGCACATTTCATACAGACTGTGTGAATCTTGCTGTTTTTTAATTCCATTTTTGTTTTGTATGTATTTTCTACACAATAAATAGGAAAGCTATTGAACATGTTATTTTCCATAAGCATGCAAAAAAAAAAAAAAAAAAAATGTCATTTCATGAGCCTCTGTTGTGTCGGACTTGTTGTACCTGGCAAACGACTTTGCTCCGCTTGCTTTTTTGAACTTCACCACCTTTTCCACTCCGTACTGGTGCTTTCCTTCGTGGACCTTGTGGATGACGACCACGGCTCCCTTCACCGGAGAATCCTGTCATATTGAAACAAATAGATTTTCTCTTAACATCAAGCGATACTGCGTATAAATGTCGTATCTCTAAAGGGGCTGAGGGTTATAGATTTGAAGACCCACCTCTGGATCCATGCTGCAGGCCGGTCCGCTGTGGGGAATGAAGAAGCGTGAAAATGCCAACAGCGTTAATGTCGCCCTCTTTTATGCCTTTCAGTGACTTTTGGCTTCTGCTTTGCTTGAACAGAAGGGGAAGTAAGAGCGAAGGGTCACAAACACAATCTGGGTTGGGGAACTGATGTCAGAAGGGCCGATGAGGAAGTCAGTGGAAATCAGTGAATTCTATCTGAGGGTCACGGTATCTCATCCTTCTTCTTCTGCATGTTGTTAAAAAACAGAACTTGTAAACAAACAAAAAAATCCCTAAAAATGGAAGAATGATTGCCAAAATCTTTTCTTCTTTTTTTTTTTTATCATGGAGATTTCATGCATGTAAGGAAGTTCACTTAAACCGCCTCTTACAAAAAGCAGTTTACTCAAGTCTGCTTTTAAAACACTTATTTTAAACTAAAAATAATAAAATAAATAAATAAGAATAATAAGAGGGGACTACTCACTGTATACATTTTATGTACTTACCAGAGATATACGTAACACAATTTTATTTAACGCTTTAAGGTGTTTGCCAAGCGGAAACAGCTATGAAAGAAATATTAATTCATATTAATAAAGATATAATATATAATATATATATATATATATATAATAATAATAATATAATAATAATATATATAATATATATATATATATAAAAATTTTAGCTTAGACACACTAAATTTACCATAAAGTAAAGAATTGTTTGGTCAATCATGTTTTAAACAGCATATAAAAAAATATATATCAAAATTAAGTTTTTAAAGTTATTAAATTTTGTGTTAATAGTAATCAGTTTAAATTAGATTAGCTCAACGTTTTGGTAACGTTTTTTTCAACTATTTGACCCTTTTTTTTGTCGTATCAAGTTAAATTATTCTGTTAAGTAAGTCTTTTATTTTCAATTTTGTAATGTAGGACTTATGAGTATTACCAAATATATTATTTCTCTCACACAAACACAACTACACACACACATACTCAAACACACCCACACAGAAATACGCACGCATACGCACACATTAACACAAAACTCACACAAACACACACAGTCACCTACACACTCACGCACCCATAAACACGCACACAAACGCACTTAGATACATAAACACAAACACACATAAATACACACACACACACATATTCCCGCACACCCACACACATAAACACACACGCATATTCCCACACACACACAAACACTTTCTCAAGCACACAAACACACATATTCACACACACACACACACAAACACACACACATATTCACACACACAAACACTCACAAATACGCACAGAGGCGCACACATTATAACAAAACTCATACAAACACACACACTCACCCACACACTTATACACTCACAAACACACGCACACATTCATACACTCACATACACACACACACACACAAAAACAGACAGACACACACTCCCATACAAAACCCCCATACACAGACATATACACACAAACATACACATAATCCCACACCCACACAAACACCAACAGACACACATTCACACACACAAACACACACACTCGCACAAAAACACACATTTACACACACAACACACATACACACACTCGGACAAACACTTTCCCACACACACACACACACACACACACACACACTGTACTTTAACAGTAAACAGTAGACACCTTTTCCTCATTTGCTGGATCTTGATCGAATCTAATCAACGAGCTGCTGATGGCGGCAGAACTATGACTCACAAAATCACAAATCAGCCAATGAGAAGAGGAAGTGGCGGCGCTGCCAAATCACACAGTGTCATTTTAAATATGGGAACCGTTGCAGGAATATTACTTCCTCAGTGACCGTAAATATACATTTGTACTGGGTGCAGTTCTGCAATTCATAACCTCACCACGAATAGTTCTTCGTGAACGGACCGGTCCGTTACCATCACCATATTTGAATTAGCTTCCTGTTACTTTTTATTGGCGTATCTGTATTGATTGTGAAAAATATCAGTCGTTAGGTAAGGCCTGGTTTGGATCTTTTCGTGTTCTAGGAGAGGATGTGATGAAGGTCAACGGATGGCGCTGAGATGAAGGTTGAGTAGGTGATGACGATGCTGGCTGGAGATGCGGATGTGATGAAGGCTGGACTGACCAGTTCGACCAGAGCGCTGCTTATAATGAACTGGGATTCATTAAGCACTTTTTCCAAACTGGATAATTGTGTTTTTTGATGCTTTTAATAATATATTATAACATCGAAGTCCTCGCCAGTCGTCTCAAGAAAAGTCAAGGATATGATGGAATCGCTGCCGTCGCGTCCACTGCAAATCCTTCGTGTTAGCGCAAGAACTCCAAAAATATCACGTGGATCATTTTCAAATTTAATACCCCAATTGACCCTTGTGTGAGACAGAACCGACTTAAATTGGACCGGGGTTAAGGAAGTGTCGATAAAATGTAACCTTTCAGGGTAAAATTTGATACAAAGATGGATCTCCTTGAGTCAATTCACATTCATCAAATTTGAACTAATTCGGACCAACGGTTCGAAGCGTATCACCGAAAAACAGTGTTTGTTGGAAAACTGCTCCCCCTAGTGAGTAAAATATGAACCAGATTTGAAAAAATATAGATTATATGCACTAAATAGACGTTCTCGAGGCGAGTCAGTTGTACCAATTTTGGACTAAATTCGACCAACAGTTGAGAAATACACTTTCGGAGATCAAGCGCCTCCTAGTGGCTGAAATCTGAACTCTCAAAACTTAAAGATAGAGCTCCTCGTGTCGATTCCTATGCACCAAATTTAGACTAAATCTGACCAAGGGTGGAGAATTTATGGACCAAACACTTTTTGGAGATCATGCTCCCTCTAGTGGCTGAAATCTGAACTATTCAAAATTAAAGATAGATAGAGCTCCTTGTGTCGATTAATATGTATCAAATTTGGACTAAACTGGACAAAAAGTTATGAAATTACGTCTAAATAAAAATGTTTTTCGTGAGAAAAATAAAAGCTTCACTTAGAAACTCCTCCACCGATTTGATTCTGTGACGGGTTGTTGGTGCTAAATTTACACAAACACACACTCAGTGAAGCTATTTCCAGCTCTCCCAGTCGGGCCGGTGAAGTCCAGCTAAATCCGAACACGCCGAGGTGGATTAAATTACGCGAGAGGCTCACAGCTCTGTCGCCAAAAATGTCCCCTCCACCTACAACTGCAGTCGGCCAGAGCGGAGAGACCCAACGCGTTTTCCACCATCGTCTCAGAAGCTCGCCGTCAATCCAAAGCAGGTAGTGAGCGTGAGATTCTGCATGAGGTGTCTGCCTGACTGTCTGTCTGTCTGTCTGTCTGTCCGACTGTCTGACTACTGAGGTTTTCATTTTACTGCTTGTCCAGAGTTCCAGGGGAAACTCATTTGGAGTTAGCGATGGTTACGACCATGAGTACATTTTCCAGAAAATGTTACAAAACCAAATAGCTGTGATGATCTGAAGCACGTTAGAATAAGAGAGGAATGTTCAAAATTGATATAAATTCAATCAAAAAAAGAAACGTTTTATGCCTTTTTTCATCCTTAAAGTAAAGACTATAGTCGATAATATTCTGAACTAAAATAAACCACTTTTTTGACTTTCTAATCAAAATCTCCATGTTTAAATAAAAGCAAACAGCCAATAAGTTTCTTTAAAATGAATCAGACTTTTAAACTGGCAGCAACTTGCCAGTAAGTTACTGTAAAATGAATCACATGTTCTCACTTACAGCAAGTGGTCAGTAAGTTACTGTAAAATAACACACATTCATTAACTTGCAGCAAGTAGTAAATTACTGTAAAACAAATCATGGTAGTTAAGTGGAAATGATTTTACTGATATTTGATACTGTTATGAATTTAACACTTTTCACATTCACACTTGGAGTACTATCATTTTTTGAGTAGATACACAGTTAATTAATAAATAATATTAAATAAACAATTTACAGCTATTTATTCTTGAAATCCACAGTAATTAACTGCAGCAATAGTTTAACAGTGTATCTTTGGTGATAAAGTCCATCTTTGAGAGTTTGTTCTACTGTATTTTTCCTTCGATAAAAATTTCTGGGGATTTTTACTACTGTATTTTTCCTCTGATGATAATGTCTTTTAGAGTGTGTACTACTGTTTTTTCCTCTGATGAAGATGAAGACATCTGTGAGTGTTTGTATTACTGTATTTTTCCCCTGATGATGAAGCCTGTGAGAGTTTGTTATACTGTTTTTTCCCTTGATGATGATGTATGTGAGAGTTTGTACAACTGTTTTTCTCTTTTGATGAGGACATCTAGGAGAGTTTGTACTACTGTATTTCCCCTGATGATGATGTATGTGAGAGTTTGTTATACGGTTTTTTTCCCCTGATGATGATGTATGTGAGAGTTTGTATTACTGTATTTTTCCTCTGATGATGATGTATGTGAGAGTTTGTATTACTGTATTTTTCCTCTGATGATGATGTATGTGTGAGTTTGTATTACTGTATTTTGCCTCTGATGATGATGTATGTGTGAGTTTGTATTACTGTATTTTGCCTCTGATGATGATGTATGTGTGAGTTTGTATTACTGTATTTTTCCCCTGATGATGATGTATGTGTGAGTTTGTATTACTGTATTTTGCCTCTGATGATGATGTATGTGAGAGTTTGTACAACTGTTTTTCTCTTTTGATGAGGACATCTAGGAGAGTTTGTACTACTGTATTTCCCCTGATGATGATGTATGTGAGAGTTTGTATTACTGTATTTTGCCTCTGATGATGATGTATGTGAGAGTTTGTACAACTGTTTTTCTCTTTTGATGAGGACATCTAGGAGAGTTTGTACTACTGTATTTCCCCTGATGATGATGTATGTGAGAGTTTGTATTACTGTATTTTGCCTCTGATGATGATGTATGTGTGAGTTTGTATTACTGTATTTTGCCTCTGATGATGATGAGTAGCTCCTGCTTTGTGTCTGTCTGTGCTTGAGATGGTGATCCTGGACGTGTTGATCATAGGGTCCGGCCCTCACGCTCTGACCCTGGCCAGTTTGCTGTCAAATCCTGATCCACATCCACACTCGGTCTCTGGACATGCTGAACCTCTCTCCTCTTCCTCCTCCTCCTCCTTCTGCCCGCTCCCTCCACGGCTTCAGACAAACCCAGAAACAGCCGACAAGAAACAGATCAGTAGCAAGAAGAAGAAGAAGAGGAGGTCGGCAGCAGGTACAAAACCGAAAAAATAATTAATTCAGCGACGCCTAAATAAAAAAGGTTCCGTTCCTAGATTATATGTAGAAATGCAAACCGATGATGCAAAGATAATTCCCCATCGTCTTTAGACTTTTATTTGTTCAAACTTTATTACTTGTTTTTAACAAAGCGGGACTCAGAGAGCGTGAACCTTTATGTCATGGCATCTACGAGCCCTAATCCTGCTGAGATCAGCACTTTTCCGAAGTGAATTATTCCTTGGATGAACAACTACCTCGAGAAAAGATTTCATCAAAATCTCTCACAGCATTTGATTTAACTTTCTAACTCTTGACGACAAAAATACATAACCTTAACGAGAAAGGTCATTATTCTGACTTACCTTGACTCACTATGTGATACTTTGGATGTTCTTTCAAAAAAAATATGTTATATTGTTTACCGCATCCCAGAGTAGCCAGAAAAAAAATTTACTCAAGACATTTTGTCTCTTGTGAAAATTTCTAAAGTCGGGATATTTTAATTCATGAAAAGTCATGAATATTATGGAACGTCGCAGATCGTTCGTGTTAACACCACAGCTAAAAAACTATTTCACCAAATTTTATGCCACCATAGACCTTAGTGTGAGGAAGAGCTGGACTGATTTTGGGTAAGGTCAATTGCCTATTTCTTCCATGAGGGGGAGCTTTATCTCCAAAATCACAGCTTTGGTGTCATAATTTCTCAACCGATGGTCCGATATAGTCCAAATTTGGTCAGATGAATCGATTACATGATACATCTTGTATTTATTTTACTGACTAGGGGAAGGATTTGTAGACTTTTTGTTTTTTTAGGGTTTTTTTCTTAACCTTATGTCCGATTATGTCCGAATAGGCACATATACATCTGCACAAAGAGATCTGTCTTGTTTTATTCCTGAGCTCAGAAAAAACTAGTTAACTGTATTTATCTTCATGATTGAGTCACTATGGGATCTGAGCTTAGAACAGACCGCTGACTTCGTAGAAACAGTTAGATTGAGTCCATATGGAATGTTTGAGATTATTAGTTCAATCAGGGGGATTGCTTGTAGAAAGCAGGGGGTTGGGGGCTTTCTTGGACAGCATAAGCCTAGTGTTCCTGGTTGGTGTGGCTGTTAAGAGTTTTGTTCATAGGTCAGGAATTAGTTTGGTTCGGTTTGATTACATTGGTAAATGAATAGAACTGTAAATAACGGACACTTTTTTTTTTAGAATCATCAAACCTGTGCTTTTATAATTTGGTGATTCATCTCTGCAGGTGTGACACTAGAAGAGCAACTAGCAAAGTCAACAATACAAGAAAGGCTCAGCTGCCCCCCGCTGAGTCTGCGAGTGGTAGATTCCTACGGCGAGTGGACCACTCTGTGGGAGAGCCAGTTCACCGCTCTGAACATCCCTCATCTACGCTCACACACACTCGTCCACACAGATGCCCTCAACAAGGTGGGAACACAAACACTCTGCCCTGAGCTACAAATAAGGGGTGGGCTCATTTTAACATGTGTGTGTGTGTGTGTGTGTGTGTATTTATGTGAGTGAGTGTGTGTCTGTCTGTGCGAGTGTGTGTGTGTGTGGGCGTATGTGTGTGCGTTTATATATGTTCGTGCGTGTGTGCTTGGGTGTGTGTCTGTGTGTGTATGCTTGTGTGTGTGTGTGTGTGTGTGTGTGTGTGTGTGTGTGTGTGTGTGTGTGTGTGTGTGTCTGTACGTGTATGTGTGTGTGTGTGTGTGTGTGTGTGTTTCCCTGAACAGAAAGCACTGCTGGAGTTTCTCTTACAGCATAATCGTTCAGCGGAGCTTCATAGTCTTCCAGACCGGGTTTATATTCTGGATGAAAACGCATTTTTCAATGACACGAGGCTCGGCAAGAAGGAGAAGAAACGTTTAAACGTCACAACAACTCTCAAGAGGTGTTTATCCTTCAGTCTCCCAGGGACCAAACTAAGCGTGGACTTCTTTAAAGATCAGGTTGGACCAGGCGTGTCTTTGTGTGAGTGTGTGTCCTGCATGATCAACATTTCAGATTACCCTGTTACCCTACACTAAAATGCAGTTAATATCATTAAAAGTACTAAAAAATATACCTCTTAATTGGTAATAATGACATCATTCTCTAACATTACATTCCTGTCTTCTTGCTATTTCAAAATAAAAGTATGTCAACAAAGCATGCAACCCTACCTTGAAATAACTCTTTGTAATAATTAAGTCATCAACTATGTGTGTCATTGTGGTTAAATATTTACATTTCATGATATTATAAGAGTTATAACTTGTAATTTTATTGAACAATTATATGTTATATATATATATTATATGTGTTCCAGAATGAATCCTTAAATATCTTCACCAAGACAAAAAACAATAAAACTATGGATAAATTATTTCATTGCTTATTTTATTTTCAGGGATATCATTTAATTTAATATCTTAGACATTCCAAATTGACTGCAAAATCATTTGTTGAAGCATGTCTACAGGATGAACTAGGCTCAACTTTTTGGTAAAGCATGTTTTCTGTAAACTTTTTGACCCTCATTCTACTTTTTTTTGGTTGTATCACCTTACATAATTCTGTAACTTGATACAACAGAAGCACAAATCCTACTCATCAAATAGGACTTTCTCACTTTTCACGCTCCTCCCAATTGGCCCCCTTTGACCTGTGGTGTCCCACAAGGCTCCATCCTTGGTCTCTTACTCTTTAGAATATAAATGCTGCCGCTGGGTCATATTATAACTGGATTCAGTCACAGAAGAAACAGTGACTCAAAAGGTGCTCCACCAAACAGTTGAGCAGGAAATTAAAGTTTACTCCAAAATGATGCATCACCGTGAAAAGCCGTAGTTCTTGCTCACCATTAAAGATTCATTTCTACATAAGGAATAACGGGATTTTCTCGGTTTTTGGTATGTAGAGAATTTCTGTGAACATCCATGACTTAAACACTTGAATCTCAACATACAGGTGGAGAGATACGACTTGGACAAAGTGCTGGTGAAGGGAACCGTGGAGAGCATCACACCTGTGATTGAACACCGGGATGAGACGGACGAAAAGAAGGACCACATGACAGAACGGGAAATGAAAGGGGAACCATTCGGAGAGACTGAAGGGAGAGAAGACGGGTTGAGGAAGAGAGTCAAATATTTTCAAGTCAAACTTCAAGACGGTATGATTCTTAAAGCCCATCATGTAGTCATGGCAACAGGTCCAACCCGCGCTCAGATGGCAAATATCCCGTCATGGGTGACAAGCATTGGAGAGAGTTATCCAGAGGAGCGTTTACAACACACAGCCAACCTCATGCACTACCTGCCAACTGCCCGACAAAAACTTGAAGAAGCAGATTGTCCGAGACAGAAGGAGAACGGTCACATTCAAGGTGAGTCGGATTTCCACACAAGGTCGCGCAACTTCACAACAATACAAAAAAGCTACGTGGGGAAATGCATTTCATTCATCAAGCATTTTTATTATATTGAATAATACTTTGCTTTCACCTGAGGTTTAGACTTCAGTGGTTGTTTGATTCCTCATCCTTGATGCAGCTTCTCCTTCACCAGCACTGTGTGCCCATGTGTGTGTAGAGCTGTGTGTAGTGTGTGAGGCAGGCCAGAAGGTAATGGTAGTTGGTGGAGGTCTGACCAGCGCTCATATCATCTCAATTGCCCTCCAGCAAGGTGCCAGCCATGTGACATGGGTCATGAGGAAGCACCTGCAGGTCTAGTGACAGTGTGAAACTGCATGTAGACCAATCATAGAGGCTTACTGTGGATTCAGCTTCCAACGCACACGTGGGTCTTCACTGTTTCCTCTACAGTTAAAGCAGTTTGACGTGGGCGACGTGGAGAGCCTGGTGGGTCGTTACGCTCACGTCGAGCACGGCATAAAGATGGACGGCCGAGCCTACCTACGACAGTTCTACAACGAGCGGAGCCTCCACAAACGGTTGGCTATGATTCGCCAGGCAAGAAAAGGCGGGGCCGTCACTCCAGAGGCTTACATCCACCTGCAGCCGTTCATCCTGAATGGACAGCTGGACGTGAAGACATACTGTGAGGTAATTCAACGAAAATAAGTAGCGTCAGATAAAATTGAAAGCAATATAACACTTTGCTCTCAAAGCTGCTGTAAAACCCTAAATGTACAGTGTCTTACAGTGTTGGGTAAAATAATCCAATGACAGTTAACGTAACAGGCAATAATGAGGTTTGTCTTTTACCTGAATCCTTGTCCAGGTTAGCGAAGCCAGCTGGTGCTACAGGAGTCAAGCGTGGAGTCTTACCCTCAGCAGTGGGGACCACTGGACTGGAGACAGGATTTGGCTCGCCACTGGCTGCAAACTGGATGTCCAACAGGACCAGTTGCTTTCTGAAGTGATGAAAGAATTTCCTATACAGGTGAGTGACTCGTAAAAAGGCTGGTTATTATATTGGTGTTAACCCTTTACTGTGCTTAGAAAAGAAAAAAATATATAAGGGAAAATTATTTCTTTGCATAAGTTATTTTTTTGCTGCGGTGTCCCCCAGGGCTCCATCCTTGGCCCCTTACTCACTAGCATAGCACGTCTAATTTGAGGAATTCGATCCGAGGAAATCCTGGTATCATGCAGCTCTTGGTTTTTTTGGGGGGATATACCCTCGCTGTCGGGGACGGCAGAGTAGGCCTAGTTTAGGCATAGAAGTTCAGATTGTAAAAACAGGAAATGTTTTGGTTGTTTTAAATATATCCGCTGCCTGTCCCACCATGAAGGTGATAGACGGTTGGCCATGCATATCAGAAAGCCTCCAGTGGGCCGAGGAGTGCCCGCTCTATCTGATGGGGCAGTACACAGTTCTTCAGGTCAGACTTCTACGGTTTTGGTGTGGGAAAAAAAGGTCTCACTGCAGTCTCCACAATCATTTGACAGACTCTGAATCCCCTGCCGTTTTTTTCCCTCACACAGGTAGGACCTCATGCGGTGAACTTGGCGGGTGGACAGGCTGCCAGCGTGCGAATCTTCAAGGACATCATGCGCCGTCGGCGACAACACGCCGCAGACGCTGCTGCGCTGACTACGGAGAAATCCAAAACTGAGGAGTACGTCCAACAGATGCAAGGCCTGTTATGGCTTTAACTTTAGCCCCCAGCCAAAATAACTGATAAATGATTGTGAGCAGTTATTGATTGCTTGATCGGAACTCACAGCTGTAGAATGGCCTTGATCCAACGCAACGCAGCGAACTGAATAAAACAACTGTGAAACAGTTTTTCTGATTTTGACGACAGGTAAAATGTAAAAGGGACCGGCGTTGCCTCAAAGCGTGTGCCTTTTAGAATTTTTAAATTGATTCTTATTTCTGTCTTTCCTTTACAGTACTGTTTAAAAAAACACTGAATAATGTCTGAGGTCCAAATTGCTTAGACAGTTGTTTGTGTTCTATTCTAGCTTTTAACTTATTTATCTTTTTATTCAGCTTGTTTTCAATATTTAAAACGGTTGATTGTTTTTTAGTGAAGATGAGATAATAACAAGTTATGTTGAAAAAAAGGCTGTCAATAAATATCTGCCATCACAGCCATTCTCAGTTTCCAAGACAAAGACATTGTTATAGAAAGATTGATTGATAAGATAATTTATTAATCATTATATTCCATTTATTTAAAGGGATTTATTGTCAACCCTAGGAAAGTTGTGTGGTTGTTTATTAATTTTGTCAGACGAGCAGGTGTATTAGCTAAAGCTTCACTTTGCGTAAACACCTTTAGCCACGCCCCCTGCCTGACTTCCGTGTTTTGATCCTTCATCGAATAGAGTCTTCTCTCCCAACATTAACCCCGTCTTTAAATGTTACCTGAAGACAACAGCAGTCAGAAAATACAGGTTTCATTACCTTCACTGTCAGGTAGGATGAAGTGTTTTACTGTAATGCTTGTAAGACATGGATTAAAGCGTCTTTTCTCAAAATAACGTGCTGCGTTTCCATGACATCGAGTAAATGAATATAAAACGGGGGGCGTTTTCTCGGTGGTAACCAAAACATGTTGAGTAAATGGCAACCAGAGTTTGCATGCAGCTTTGAGAACCAAACCAATAAAAAATGATGCCCTACTTCACGTACACACAGCCAGGGGGGCGCCGAGTGACGTCATCAGCATGAGTCAGCTCATCCACTCAGCTGACCGGTGGGTGCATTCCAGTCTGCAGGGAGAAAACCTGGAAATCCCGTGATTACTTTGTTATTCATTCAGTCATATCATGTTACTGTACCACGTAGTTAAGAGCCGAAAGATGTTGCTTCATTACCATGCAACTTTACCGCATTTTATGTAAAAACATTCCTCTGAAAGATTTCGTTTCCTCACATTCAAAAATGAGAGCGATGAGTCGTTTTTGTATTTTTTATTTTTATATTTACAAGATGCTTTTTGGCACTGGTCACCAACCTTTTTCATGTCAAGATCCCTTTTCTTGTGTCAATACAGGCCAAGATCTATTGTTGCAAAATCTGTTGTTGTTGTTTGAGATTTTATTTTACATTCAAATAACAATTCATTATGAAAAATGCGTGCTTTGTCAAGACAGTATGAACTGAAATACTTATATTAAATTATATAATTATATACTTACATTGTCTCTTAAGATCAGCCTATAAGGCAGAAATGAATGTATCAGTGACTGCAGTACTTTAAGAACAGTTTTGTGTAAAAAAGAGATATAAATATTATATATAATAATAATAATAATAATACATTTAATTTATAATGCATACATATGCCATCTGTCTTCAAAAAGTGAATGAAATGAACAAGAAATTATTTACTGGCCAGTTTTCCACAGCAAATCCCAGAATTCTGTATGATAGCTGTTAAAAAATAAGAAAGAAAAAAAAACCTCAATAATTTCGACTAGTTATTATACATATTACTGTTATCTGAATATCAATGAATATCTTATGATTTTTGTGGTGGCTTGTGAAACCTTTCCCAGCATGATGAACTTGAGGAAGGCGGAAAAGACAGTTCTGAGTGTGGAACAAGCAGAGGGGGTCGGTGCCCGTGTCCGCAGGAGCATCGGCAGAAAGGAGGTAACTTCTTCAAAGTGTTAATTTAGTCCAACCGTCTGCACTTCAAAAATAAAAACTCAACATAAAAATCCTGAAAGTAATTCATGAAAAACAAAATCGATCTTCTTTTTTTTTCCAGCTGGGAAACCTGGATCCTTTCCTGATGTTGGACGAGTTCAAAGTGAGCAAACCGGCCGGTTTTCCAGACCATCCTCACAGAGGATTTGAGACCGTAAGTATTTGACTCTCATTTTAGTCATTCAAGTATATAGTGTGCCACACCACAGGTATATACCGCTATGAAACAGCCGATACCTGTGGAGAGAAAAAGACAGCAAATATTTAGATGAGCCGGAGAGGCTTGACAGATTGAATCTGTAGCCTGTTCAGCAGGTGGATCACAGTTGTTAAATGAGATGCAAATATTTTCTTTACTGTCTATACCCGTGATCTTTAATTCAAATCGTCCAGGAAAAATCTAGCCTTTATCCCCATAACTGTTTCATAACAATACCAGCCCTGAGTCTCCTTCTGTAGTTGTGATGAGGTTTGAGAACATGGAGAAGATCTGAGATCATTCCTCCATACAGAAACTCTCCAACTCCTTCAGGTTCTGAGGTCCACACTTTTGGACTCTCCTCTGCAGCACATCCCACAGATGTTCTGTGGGGTTTAGGTCAGGTTGACTGGGATGGCCTTGGCAAAACCTTTATTTTGTGATCTCTGAACCATTCTTGGGTTGATGTTGAGGTGAGCTTCAGATCATTGTTCTGCTGGAAGGTCCAACCACGACCCACTTTAAGTTTCCTGACAGAAGCTTTTAGGTCTTCATCCAGTATCTGGTGGTGTTTGATGGAGTTCATGGAACCATGTCTTTTAACAAGATACCCAGGGCATTTGGAAGAAAAACTGCCCACAGCATCAGAGATCCACCACCAGACTTCACAGTGGGTATGATGGCCTTTTCTGTATGGCTTTCTTTATTTATTTTTTCTTGCTACCCTCCCAAACAACTTGTGTTGGTGTCGGCACTATCTTATGGTGGTTCGGGAGACATTCTAGCTTTCATAGCGGCTCATTCTGGCAACTGACCTCTCTAGCTGTAAACCATTGGACAAGACTTTTGCCTGTTGAACCAGCCAACTCACAGTTCATGGGGTCAGTTTATCGACACATCCTCTTCTTCCAGCTTGATATTTAACATCTCCAGTCTCTTAAAACCTGTTAATTATTGATCTAATGGAACTGTTGAGAGATTTTCTTGTCTCCATTGCCAGATTTGTTCAGCTCTACAATTTTTCTTTGCTCCTCATTGCTGTTTTCTCTGGTCTTTCTCATCGTTAAGAACCTCAGAGAGAATTTGGCCTGGGTCACCTCATATTTATACCCCAGTTAAACAGGAAGTCGTTGTTCACCACTTCAGAGGTCCAACTCAAACGGGCAAACATAAAAATATAAAATAGGACTGGAAATATTCTTCAGCTAACTTTTAATCACAGGATTTCCTGGGGTTGCAAATAATTCTGTCACGCATTTATTTTTAGATTTTAGATTTTTTTAGATTTTTTTGTGAACAATTTGAATTATAGATCATGGGTATAGACAATATATACATTTGTTTGCAAATGATTTTACTCATTTTTAAGGGTGTCAAAAGTTCTTGAAGGTACAGTATTTAAATGGAAAGATCCAAAATAGTTTTTCCTCATATCAAAAATTCCCACATCTTCTCACAGAGAAATGTTTAAAATTTGAACTTTATTTGTCCACTGTTACTTGTAAACATTTAATCTCAATTTTCATCTTTTTTATTATAATACTACTTTCATGAATATTTTCCATAGTTGTTGGTTGCTGCCCACTATTTTTTTATTTCACTATTGATAGGGAAAATGATAGTATCTGGCAAAATAATATTTTTAAGAAACAATCATCTTTAGCCATTTATGTAAATAACAGTAGAATATTTAACTTCTCAGTACACACCAACATCAGGCTGCTTTCAAATCTCAGCTCAGAGGAAAGAGAAATCCAACTTTAGTACCACAGCCTTTGCATTACGATGGATATATGTGCACGATACGTTAACTTTTACTGTATAAAACCTTTAGTTTAACAGAACTAAAACAGGCAGAGAGGCATTTCATGCATAGGACCAACATTTATGAGTGAGGGCTGAAGTTCCCGCTTTTATCACTAGGTGGCGACACATTTTTTTTTGTGTGATTTTAATTTTTCCCCTAAGCATCTGAAATTAATATGTTGTACCTCCACCAGAGACGGTCTTCTTTGTCTGCTACTGACATTAACATGTTGGTCATCAAAAAACACCCACTGACCTCACACTGTGATCACTATATTATGGGATTACCTTGCTATAAAACAACTACAGTAAAATCCTCGTCTCTATTGATTAAGGTGTACATCTGAGTTTTAACACAAAGTGACGTGTCAATAATAATCTACTAATGTTATCAGGAATCCTGACCAAAGTTTCATTTATTCGCTGTTTCTATGTCACGACTGAGGTTAAAGTGTTGTTGGGAATTTAGGTCCATATTCCCAAAAAGGAGATATCATAGAATCATCATTGCCGCCGCAGGTCCTTCGTGCTACCGTGATAACTCAAAAACTATTTCTTGGATCATTTTAAAATTTCATACCATCATAGATCTTAGCGAGAGGAAGAACTGGATTGTTTTTCTGTAAAGGTTAGTTGTTAGTAGGCTTTATCTCAAAAGTCAGATTTTTTGAAGCGTCATTTCTCAACTGTAGCGGAACAGATGAATGGAGGTCAAAGGGCAAGTTGGGCTTGCAACTTTAGAATCACATTTCACAAACAGGCATTGTCCTCAGATTGCCAGACTTTCCTCAAAGTGTATTTTATTTGGCAGTCGCAACTTTAATCTCCCGGTGTGGGTGGACAGGACAAGGCTACACTCCCAGCATGCCTTTCAAGCGTGTGTGTTTGCCCACACTCACATGACTTTTGAAATCACGCAGCTGCGGACACAGATCACTGCAGCTCCCAGCAGGAACCTGTCCTGTCCTCCCCTAGACAGATGTTCACCTCTGGAACCCATGACCCCCACGACCAACACGTCTCTTCCTGTCCAGTCTGACCACTGGGGAGGTGAAACCAGCACACACGGCAGACGTGCTCTTCAAGGCGTTTAAATCATGGCCTGATTTAAACGATTTAAATGATTTATCCAACAGAACAGTTTACTGTACTGCCAATTTGGAAAAGCTAATTACTCCATTCTTTATACTTGTAATGGAATATATGGAATTATATCCACGAAAAAGTCAGGGATTTTATGGCGGCGATGACGATTCCATTTCTTCGTGTTAACACGATGACTCACCTCTGCTCACCTTAGATCTCACTGCAAGGAAGAACTGGATTGATTTTTGGGAAAGGTCAGTTACAGATTTCTACCAATAGGGGGTGCTTTATCTCTAAAAATCACAGTTTTGGGGCCATAATTCCTCAACTGTTAGTTGAAGATTTGTTGCGTTTGATTGGACTGGAGGAGATCTATCTCCTTACAACGTTTAGTTTAGTTTAGTAAGTCATCTCTATGTGGAAATGATGCACAAATGTCCTGTAGCTGTTTGTACGTACTTATCTTTTCTCAGGTGACTTATGTGTTGGAGGGAATCACTGCCCATGAGGACTTCTGTGGCCATTCAGGAAGACTTAAACCCGGAGATCTGCAGGTACCTCAAAACTGCTTAGATTGTTACTTTTTATGACTTTATTTAAAGGAATAGTTCAAATACTGGCGGATTTTTCTGTGACGTCCCTGATTAATGTGGCGAGACGACATCAATCCACATTTTACCGCCTTCTGTGGGGCAAAAGAGACCAGCAACTAGACATGTCCGCAAAATATGTGTGGTCGATTATAAATGCAAAATACAACAGCAGAGACGGCAGAATGTTGAGCGACATAAGTCACATGTTAAGTAAGAATGTGACGGAATTCCTCTTCAATAATGAAGTAACAAACAGTTAATGAGTTTTTGGAGGAGACGTTCTACCTTTAATTAAATGCGTTACAGCCATCTAAAGAAAAAAAAAAAGCAATAGTTTATCATTGTATTGATTTAATGATAAATGTGAAGCTAAAGGAAGTTAGCTTAGCACAGCTTAAGATTGGAAACTGCTAGCCTGACAACGAAATAAAGATAAAATTTATCCGCACATATAAACTGTCATTTTATTTCTCACTTAATGCTAAGCTAAGCTACCCAGCCACTGGCTCTATCCTCTCACAGGTTTGAGAACAAGTGGCACAATGACGGAAAGACTTATTTATGCTTCAAGACAGGTTGTTTTTTTTTACAGACCTTAAAGAAAACTGATGATGGTAAGTGGAATTGTTTACCTTTGAACAGAGAAAAGCAAGCTTCTACATTTCCAGACATTTTGGCTACTCATGCAACTGTCGCTAACTGTCCCCTTTAAAACTGAAATCATCTTAGTCACAGCAAGAAAGCAAGTCAGCATATTTCCCAATACATGTGCGGCAAACTATGACACACAGAACCAGTCTGTCATTTATACTAACCTCTCCGTTAAGATGTTTACTGTAAATAAAGTCCAAACGGTGTTGCCGCTGTTGTCTGGGTTTCCGATTACCATCGATTGTTTTGCGTTTTTAATGCACAGTAAAGACCAAACACACATCAATAAAAGAACAACACGACGAAGACTCACAGATGAGTCATCAGTGGCCGATTGCATTATAGCTTACTAATGGAAAACTACTGCTGAGCTAATGGAGAAGCTGATAATCTAAACTTCATTTCATCGACTGTGTTGAATCACCAGGAGAAACCAGCTCCGCGTTCCTATGGTTTGTTTTTTTCTATCATTATACACCGGACATTTTCAGAAGAATTCATCTATATTTTACCGATAATCACTTTTCTCTTGCTGTACTCTTTTTTCACGTCCCTGCCAATGAACGTACATTAAAGGATATGGTCTGTCCGCTTCTCCTCAAGTACTGCAAGTGAAATTTTATTTCATTTCATATATCCTTTGTACGGCCACTAACGTTGCACAATTCATAATAAGCTTCTTCTTTTTGATACATTAAATTTTTTTTAACGCAGCTGATTTTCCGTTTGCTCACATTCACCCTTGATGGGGTTTACAGTCCAGTAAAAAAAAAAATCACAAACTATTTACGGGCGGTTGAAGAACAGTAGTTTGTTGTATTATGGCAACATTTACAGAATCTCAACTGTGAAGGTGAAGAAACGGTGACGAATGAATCAAATATTGTGACAGGAAATTGTAAGGAGAAAAGAAGAAGAGAGCCCAGAACCAGTTTGATATGCCAGGAGTCAGCACACCAAGGTGCCCATCTTCACCTGCTCCCCATAATGCTTTGCACCTGACTCGACCCGCAGGTGCTGAGCCCACAGGGCGGTGGCTCCACAAAGCCTCTATATGCGGAGCCTCGTTGGAAAAGACGCTCGGCAACGAACTCCCCTCCCACGTCTTTTTCCCCCAGTTAGGGTGCCCCGGTCTAGTTAGGGTGACCCTACTAGGGGGTTACACCCCTGACAAACAGGGGTGTAATGCCTTGAGCATCAATGACCTTTTTGCTGGGTCACTGGTTGTCCCTCCTTAACCACTTAGATAGGAGTTAATCTTGGCAAACTTGGAACACCTACAACAAAACCTGCGGTTCCCAAGATGCAGGACCCAGTTGTCTAGACATCATAATTTGGCCATTTGTCAAAGTCGTTGCCATCGCAACGAGAGAATCAATGTTAGTCTGACCTCTTCTCTCAATGGTTGTAATGTTATGGCTGATAGGTGTGACATTGGTTTCCCCGGTACATGTTTATATGTCTCCCTGTCTCCACCAGTGGATGACTGCAGGACGAGGGGTGGTCCATGCTGAGATGCCCGTGTCAGAGGAGCCGGTAGTGGGCTTACAGCTGTGGGTGAACCTGCCCAGCAGAGACAAGATGGTTAAACCGGCGTACCAGGAGCTCAAAGGTTCAGAGATCCCCAAACCCAGCAAGGGAGGGGTTACGGTCGCCGTGATATCTGGCGAGGCTTTAGGAGCAAAGGTGTGTGTCTTTAAAATTCACCTACAGGTTTGTGACGTCACAGCGTCATCGCTAAATGAAAGTCTGGGCGCGATGTTTGGCTCTCGTGCGTGTGTGTGTGTGTGTGTGTGTGTGTGGGCGTGTGTATGTGTGTATGTGTGAATGACCTCAAACTACTTTGATCGGTGTGAGTTCAAGCAGATTCTGTCTAAAAACATAAGGGAGGCAAAGAGAAGAGATTATTCTGGCCTGCAGGATGTGTTTGAGAGAAAACAGTGTTTGGGTGGGTGTGTCCTTTAAAAGGTTACTACAGGGAAAGATAAAACAACAAGCTTTTGTCTGCTTTTAAAACCTCTCGGATTAAAACAGGTCATTGAACTCATCGTCTATCTCTGAATATCCGCTCCAAAGAGTAGCGGATTCATCCTTTCACATGATCCGGTCCTGCTTTCATGAAATTCCATCAAGTATCATTATTCTACTCTCATCTAGTCGCTGCTCACAGAATGACTGTTTGAGAGTTTCTGTGGTTGTTTGAGTGTTTGTTTATATTTTTCTCTTCAGTCGAAGGTCTACACGAGGACGCCAACCTTGTACCTAGACTTCACGCTGAAGACAGGAGCCTCTCACGTGCAGCCCGTCCCCTCAGGTACACTCTAAAAAGAGTATGTGCTCACCGGTTACACACAGTTAAATTAAGTACGGCTGAGTTTAAAACTTAAGTTGAAAATATTTAATTTCACTGAGTGGAAGGGATTTTATTTCATATAACTAATTTTCTTTCTTTTTTTTTATAGTGTTTGATATTTGTCTTAAAATGTTGCAGGAATATAATGCTGTCTGATTCTTGCTTCAATAAACAAATATTTATTTACCATTTTATAATTGAAGTGTTTGAAGGTAAAATTGCAGAAAACATAAGAAAATTTAAGAATTTCCAAAGCTGGAATTTCATTTTTTTTATTTTTTTTATTTGGGGTCAAATCAGATCATCTAAGTTAAATTAAGTATCTTTGAGTCTAACTTATCAATTTAAGTTGAAAATACTTAATTTAGTTGAGTCTGACTAGTTGAAGTAATTTTTTGGAGTTATTCACACAATTCTCTTTTTACAGTGTAGTTCTAGTCATTATTTTATAATTCATCCACGTTTATGTTTGTCATGGCTTTAACTTCAAAAAACTTAAAAATTTATATAAAATGTTGCTTTTTTTGCTATTTGTTTACAATTCTGACATTATTTTTGTTCCTGCAGCATTTCAAGGCAAATATTACACTCTGTAAAAAAAAAAAAATATTTTTGTTATATAAAATCAAATCACTTCCACTGATGACACAATTCTATTTAAAGAAATTACCAGACCTACACTGTAAAAAGAGAATTGTTGGATTACCTTAAAAAAAAATAACTTCAACTGCTCACACTCAATTAAATTAAGTATTTGCGAGTTCAATTCTAGGCTCGGTAATCCTTAATTTAATAGTGTGTTACCAGTCAACAAATTATTTCTTACAGTGTAGGAGGACGACATGTATGAGAACACTGCAGTGTGTCTCTGAATGGTCTGTTGCTTAAAACAAAATCATCGGTCATGGTTGATGCGATCCACCTCTAGTCACCCCCTGTCTGGGGGGTTTTATGGCCCCCCCTAGACGGGGGTATTTCAGGTAATCCTCCGTATCCATGTCTGCCCTTAGTTAACAGGAAACAGTCAATCCGGAGCTCCTCGTAAACCGCGGGATAGAATTCAATAAAGTTTCACAAGTCCTTTTTTTGTAGGGGCCCTGAAAGGTTTACTTATTCCAACGCAATCGTTTTAGATCACGTTTGAATGTAGGAAGTGTCTTTCTCGCCCGTTTGCTCTCTTATGATGGGTTGTATGGTCCATTCAGATCAGCAGAGTTTTTCCGGTAAGGCAGGCATCTGCGTCCTTGAACTCTGATTTTCTACTTCCTGTTATTGGAAGCATCCATGCACTCTGAAATCATCATTTCACCTCGTCCACGACATTTATTATGTCATAATTCCAGTTAAAGATCTCTATGATGTCATTCCGACGAGTCAAGTCTAGATTTGAGATCATCTAAAAAGAACTATGTAGATATCTTGAATTGGAATTATGACTATTCAGAATTATGATTATTCAGAATTATGACTATTCAGAATTATGACTATTCAGAATCCATATATATCTGCAACTGGAATAAAAACAAGTCAAAACGGCGGAGCAAATATCTGCTAAGAGTTTTGATTAAGCGAAATAATAATAATAATAATACATTTAATTTATAATGATGTAGATATCTGTAATGATGAACTCCATACTCATGAAAGGTTAAAGTAGAATATCGAAGTAGATCCAAATTTACTTGTCAAAACTGGATCTACGCCGTCGTCTCATAGAGAGGGTATATACCCCGAAATGCCCCCGATCCTCTGCGTTGTACCAGCAATCCCCTTGATCAAACTCCTCAAATTAAATGTGAGTTAATGCCAGCAGTTAGAAAAACCAACATTTTCTATTTAGACAAAACCTTCCATAGTGAGTAAAATATGAGCTTTTAGAGTAAAATGTGATAAAGACAAGATAGGCCCCTTGAGTCGATTCAAAAGCATCAAATCTGGGCTGAATCGGACCAACGGTTAAGAAATGATGGTCCTAAAACTATGATTTTGGAAATAAAGCTCCTCTAGTGGCTGAAATATGCAACTGACCTCTCCCCAAATCAATCCAGTTCTTCCTCGCCCTAAGGTCTAGGGTTTTTTTGGGTTTTCGCGCTAATACAAATGATCTGTAGCGGATGCCACAAGGATGATGCCTTCATTTTTCGGGGATATGATGACGTTGCAGATATCAGTGACAAACATCCAGTCTAGGGAGAAGTTGTTTAAACTGCCTGTTGTAGAACAATCCATTAGACCTTTGGAGGAGAACATAGAAATGAAAAATAGTGTAACCTCGTCTGCCTTTATTATCATGGAATCTCCCCCAACGTTTCAAAATCTTAAAGAAACTTTTATCGCATAATTAAGCTTAACGTAGTACGTGTAGCTGTGAGTGGTCAAACAGCGGTCAGATAAATTGCTGGATTCATTAATAACGCCTCCCTAAATCATATTTCACCAGACTACTGAGGGTGGAAGTATCCATGTCGGCAAACAAAAGGCTTATACTTCACTTTGGATGAAAGGCGGCCGTGTGTGGAGGAGTGAGAGAGATAAAACGCCATCAGCAGACATGCAAAGTTCCAGCAGCCTCGACTCTGAGCTTGTAAAACAGAATATGACAGCTCAGCGTTTTTTACGCGGTTTCCATCAGTAGATACTCCTGTACATTAATATTCCAGGTTCACAGCAGCTCTCAGGCTCACCAAACGGTTTCCTGCCTGCAACGACTTAACGGTTACATTAGATATTCCAAAGTTTATTAAAGGTCAACATTGTAAAGCTTTTATAAAATGTTGAACATCACAACCACATTGGTCACGTACGGCCTGTGCAGGCATGTGTTTTGGGTTTTACAGCTGGGGTGTAAATATACAAATGTTTGTTCACAACATTGAGTTAAAAGGTGATGATTACGTGTCGGTTCTTTTGTTCACAACTTTTTACCTCTTCTCAGGGATCTTCAAACTCTGTCTTTGATCTCTGTAAAAAAAACATTTTTTTTTTTTTTTGTTGTTGCTTCGATCAGATTTACTTATTTGATAACTAAATCTGATCATAATAATCACAGTGGTCCGCATCGAGTCATCTGTGTTACCGACAACGGAAATAATAGTCAACATACACACATTTTTTTCTAAATCTTTATTCCCACCCCCAGAAAAATCCTGCAATTAAAAGTTGACTGAAGCACATTTCCAGTCCTATTTTATATTTTTAGATTCACCTGGTTTAGGAACTCTGTAGTCGGGAACAATGACTTCCTGTTTTACCCGGGTATAAATATGTGCTGACACAGCCCTAATTCTCTTTGAAGGTCTTCACGATAAGAAAGATCAGAGAAAAGTTGTAGAGCTGCACAAATCTGGCGATGGTTACAAGAAAATATCAGGACAAGAAACACGTTGATCTCTGTTCACTTGCAGATTGTAAATCGGCAGTTTTTAATTCCCCATCTGGTTGTTTCATTTCCCTTTTTTAACGATGCTGGTACTAGTGATGTCACCAAATGTGTACATGCAATTAAAAAAAGGCCACATGAATTCTGATCTGACCGTTCAAAATTTAAAAAAAAAAAAATTATGTTTTTCATTTCATCAAGTCCTGAAAAAAATCCGCTTTTTTCTGTTTGAGTCTCTGCAGTCTGGTGATGTAAAGGTTAGAAAGTTTTTTTTTCCCTTAATTCTATGCTTATAAATTATATTTTTGTGCTCTGCAGGATGGACCGCATTCATCTACACTCTATCAGGATCCGTTCATGTCGGTGAGTTCTGTCTGGTCACACAAACACGGTTCCGCATTTTTATTCAAACTTTTTAGAAAGAAAAGTTCTTTTATATCCAGGATATTATAGAGTTGTTCTCGTCCGCAGCTGAATATCATAACTTATTTTCAAACGTTGTATCCTCGGTGACCTTAGTGGAAATGGATTGATTTTGGCGGAGGACAGTTGCATCTGTTCGCCACTAGGGGAAGATTAATCTCCATAATCAAATTTCATAATTTATTCAAATAGTTCATATTTAAGTCAATAGGGGAGGCTTTTTCTAATTTAATTTTTTACAAAAACACTGTTTTTCAGACATTACTTCGTACCCGTTGGTCGGAAAATAATTTCTCATTTAATTCCAAGAGTTCAATCAGGGGGGTTGCTTGATTTGCTGATTTTTTTAAGGGATATACCGTTGATGGGGACGACAGCATAGGTGAAGAAGACAAATATTACATATATGGGTTTATTACAGATAGATCTGTTATAACAGAGAAGATCCCGACCAGAGTCTCATGCCGGAATCTTGCCATTCGGATCCAGCAGAACCCTCATATGCTGATAACGTCCGGGCGATTCTACCAGGTCAGGATAAGTTGTCCTTCAGACAAGACTTCAGAAACAAGTGGGGTAAAAGGGAGTATTTCCATTTCCCCCAAACAGTAGGGCTTGTGAAAACCCACAGAACATCAGCTTCCTAGAATAAGAACATGGAACCATCGGGATCATAATATTTTCAGTCAGATTCATGAACTCCTCTCAGTTTGTTTGAACCGTCCTTCACTTCCGTCTGCTCTACAAGTATGTTTGTGATCTCAGTCCAACGGCAACTCCCCTTCCAAGTCCAGCCAAAAAGCTCCATGTGTTCCTCTTCAGAGCCTGATGGATTCCCCTCGCATGGTTCGGACGGAGAATTCGTTTTCTGATTTGTTCTTGCTCTGGGAATATCTGATGTTTTGGGTCAGATTTCCGTCTTAATTGTTCGGTATCGTGATGCAATGGACTGCAGGATCCCTCAGACTGGCCGTAATCGCCGGCAGATGTTTTTTAATGACACGTGAGGATGGAAAACAGCTGCTAGGATTGAAGGTTCTGGAATAGCCAACTGACACGTGCAACCGGTCCCAATCAAGGCCTGCTGGTTTTGATGGAACACGAGTTGAAGTGTCGGATTTTCTCGTCACTCAGAACTTTAAATGTTATGTTACAAATGTTATTAACACTACTGTCGATGTTAATCCGTTAAAAAAAGCTGCGGTAATCTCATTTTTTAACCATCAAGACTTTTTTTCCTTCGCTCTCTGGCAGATGATCCAAACGTCCCAGATTAGATTTCAGGATTACATGAAAAGTAGCTCCAATTTGAGATTAATGAGTTGAAATAACACGTTTACTTCACGGCTTCAATCACAACACCGTCCCGTTGTGCCAGAAGGGAAAGAGGAGAGGAGGACCGTCACAGGCTGACCTTTCATTTTTCTCCTTCATTTCATTTTGCTGAAAGGATTAAGAGCATTAATAAAATGTTTTATGAATTATTATGGCGGATGTGTCTGGGCTCAAGGAGTGGTTAGAGGATCTGGATTCAATTCCACCGGAGGCACCGCAGCCTCTTTCATGTTGAGTTTGTGTGCTGTTCTGATGTCTGTGTGGGTTCTGGGTCCCCCAGCTTCCTGCCTAGGTCCTAAACAGGGAACATAGATAAACCGTTCATTATGTTACCGTAAAGATGGCGACATTATGGAATCGTCATCGCCAGACGCATCTGATGAAGATCCCTTGTGTAAGCGCATTCAAAAACGGATCATTTTCAAGTTTTGTACCGATGTAGACCTGAGTGCGAGGAAGAACTGGATTGATTTTTAGGAAAGGTCAGTTTTATATTTCTGCCACTAGGGGGAGTTTTATCTCCAATGTCACATTTCTTGGACCATAATTGACCCGAGGAGATCTATCTTATATACTTTTATGATTTAACTAGAAATCGTTAGTTCATATTTTACTCACTAGGAGGGGAATTTTTTTTACAAAAAAAAAAGAAAACAGTTTTCCAAAGATAACCTTCTCATCGCTGATACAACTTAGTCCAAATTTGGCTCATAGGAATCTACACAAGGAGATAATAATAATAATACATTTAATTTATATAATGTATATATTTATTTCACCAAAATAGTTCATATTTTACTCATAAGAGGAAGATTCCCTTCCGTAACTTCCCAACCATAAGTCTATTTGTGTCTAAATTTGTGTTTAAAACAGGGAATGCTCTGACGGCACAAGTAGAAAATAATTTCCTCTTGGGGAAAAAAGTCCAAGTCAAATGAATGGACACAAGGAAATCTGCCTTGTTTTATTACTGACCTCAAAAAAACTACTTAACCGTATTTATCTACATTATTGAGTCACTATGGGATCTGATCTTGGAGCAGACTGCTGACTTCAGAGAAATAGTTAGGTTGAGTCAATATGGACTGTGTGGGGTGATCTGAGGAGATCAATTATTGTTTGTACAACGCAAGGGATCGAGGGCTTTTCGGGGTCCTACCCTTGCTGTTGACCAAAGTCTTTATTTTGCGTAAGCGCTTATCCCGTTCAGGGTCGTAGCCCATCCCATGCTGACGATGGGTGAGAGCCAGGGGTGACACACAGACAAAAACCAGGCTCTCATTCCCTTCTACTGGATATTTAGAGTCACCAGTTCACCTGTACTACACGTGTTTGGACTTCGGGTGGAAGCTGGTGAACCCACACAGACGCGGGGGAGGACATGCGAACTCCGCACAGAAAGGTCGAGCAGGAGAAGATATGAGCAGGAGGAACTCCTCCTTAATTGTTTCTATCTGAAAATAATGGGATTTAATTTTCTCTTTTTAATGACACTGTTGGGAAGATAGAAACATCTCGCTGTAGCCCCCGAAAAAACGAAATACTGTCACATTTCATAGTTTTGCAGCCCTTTGAAGGGTGAAGGGCACCGAAAAATGATCATTTGCTTCAGTTGCTAACAACTAACACTGAAACTGCGGCTATTTCTTGTTTGGATTAATAATATCTGACTCTTGATAAAAATGACTGTTTAATAACAAACAGGACCTTTTCCTGTTTGAAGGCCCGGATGAGGAGCAGCAGGAGATAGAACCCCATCACATCGTGGTGTTTGGAGATGGAGACTGTGTCAGGGTCCAAAATAAGGTGAGAAAAAGGCCCTATGATGAACTTTGTGGCCCTTCTCGCACCAAATTTCAGCTGGATTAGGCTCTAGTCCCACCATGACTCTGAAGATAATAAGCGGTTACAGAAAATTGACGATTGAACGAAAACATTTCATGTCAAAAGACATTAATAAAACTATCATCTGGCTGCTTTTCAGTATAAATAAATTAGCTCCCTCATCGGTCTTCTATCTTGTTTTTTCTATGTTGTTATTGTTTTCAGATATTAATGGATCAGTAAGTTAAAAACACAATCAGACGTTGTAGTGCGTGCTTATACCCCCCTCTAGTGGACATAGACGGTATCCCACAGCCAAAATCCCTCCATGTGGTCAAAATCCTATTTTACAAAAAAACAGCTGAGGTTAAAAAATATTGGTATCTTCTGTTTAATGTCTCAGGGCCCTGAAGTTTCCCGTTTCGTGCTGATCGCCGGAGAACCGATCAAGGAGCCCGTGGTACAACACGGTACGTCACTCCTGCTGATCCTCTTATATTGGCAAACGAAATAAGCCCCTCATCGACCTCACAAACAGAACATAATCAACCATACCTGGAAGGTAATAGTTTCCTGCGTTGTGTCTGCTCTCAGGTCCGTTTGTGATGACCTCAGAGGAAGAGATCACTGAGACCATCAGGGACTACCAGATGGGCAGAAATGGCTTTGAGCGGGCTGCAAACTGGAGGTCCAAGATCAGAGACGCTTTCTGAACACTTTACTCCTTAAAAGTGTATTTTTTTAAAGATTTTTTGTGATATTTATGTGAAAATGTTGTGTAAAAAAAAAAGCTCCACTGTTGAGGTGCAGCAGTTTAAAGCTCTCTTCTTTGTCAAATATGCTTTCCTTTCTTTCAAACTACATGTGAAGAAGAAAAGACGTAAAAAAAAAGCTCCCCGAAGTGAGCAAAACATT
Source organism: Lophius piscatorius (assembly GCA_009660295.1). Lineage (NCBI taxonomy): Eukaryota > Metazoa > Chordata > Actinopteri > Lophiiformes > Lophiidae > Lophius > Lophius piscatorius. The sequence goes on from VRLP01000237.1 coordinate 93,497, forward strand.
GAATATTAGAGTAAAAAAGAAAAACATCTCCACGGGTCGATTCATAGATAGAAAATTTGGACGAAACAGCAGCGGCTAGGAAATAACATCCGAAAAAACATCGTTTTTAGTTTAAAAAGAAGAAGCTCTCTAGTGAGTAAAATATGAACTTTTAAAGTAAAACACAACATATACAAGATAAATCTCCTCAAGTCGATTCATATTTGCCAGATTCCAATCTCCGCCAAAACCAACCCAGTTCTTCCTCACACAAAGGTCTATAGCAGTATAAAATGTAAAAATGATCCATGATATAGTTTACGAGTTATAGCTCAAAAATATATATTTTTATTTATTAAAAAGCTCCCCATAGTGAGTAAAATCTAATATTTAAAAGATAGACTTCCTCGAGTCGATTCATACCCACCAAATTTGGAGTAAATTGGAAACAATCTTAGCAAGTAATGTCTGGAAAAACCTTTTTTTTATGGAAATCTCCCCCTTGGGAGTAAAATATGAACATTCAAAGTACAATACGGTATGGATCTCGTTGAGTCAATTCGTTAGAAATATAAGACTATGTGGGTATGAACTTTGAAAAAATGATCCATGAAACAGTTTTGGAGTTGGTGCGTTAAAACGGCGATGAAGATTCCATAATTTTTGGGCATATAACAATTCTACAGACAGCAGGTTGGTTTTCAAACCTCCTCTTGACAGTTTGATACTTTCTAATGGAGTTGATGGATCACTAATGTTTGGACGATTCAGCTCAGAATCCAGCTGCAGCGGAATAAAAAGATTCACTTTTGCCAGATACCACATGATCTCAATAACCAAAACCTCTCAGACTCACATAAACAATGTTCTCCACTGTCTCATAGTTATTATGAAGAAATAAACGCTCCAGATGATGTTTCTGTTTCGCATATCAAATCTGGTTTCCACCATCATACATTTTCCCCTGAGATTGAATTCTAAGGGCAAATGGACCTAGATTGGTGAGTGGGTGGTTAGGTGTCGGTGGGACTCGGGTGGTGCTTTTTCTTCCCTTTCACACGTTTCACCGAGGTCTGGTTCACATTTAAAACACATGTTGTTGCTCCTCGGCTGTGTGCGTTTGAGCAGCTGGAGAGGAAAAGACACGGATCGGGACTCGATGAATTGACAAAGAGACAGTAAAAAAAGGAAGACAGGAGGCAGCAGGATCTTCAGCACTGGGAGGGAGCTGAGGGCAAACTGTCTTCTCAAAATTAGTCAACATCCTAGAGGAAGGACTTGTGTGACTACTTCTCAGCCTCAGGGCCTTCTTCTTTTCGTTTTCTTCTCTTTTTTCTTACGCAGAAGAACCTGCGTACGATGTGGAGAACTGAGGATTGACACAGCGGAAGTTCACATACAGAGGCTCAGCGGTTAAAGGGAACAGAAGTCAGCAGCCGGTCGAAGAGGAATTTAAACGCAGAGGAAGTTGTTCACGTCCCTGAAACGTATCACGGGGGCCTTTCAGTCCATTTGGAGAACAAAAGGTGTTGATAAGGAACATTCAAGGGAATCTTGGACTTGTATTTTCTCTCCTGTGAGTTTTTTGTGGCTCGTTATATAACTGGACACCTCAGGTTCTGCTTCAAAGCAGCCAGAGGTGCATATTTCAGGGGTTACTTAGTCTCCTCCGTCTGGCTGACAGGTTACATCTGGTTCAGACACTCTGCCTCTCTCTCTGCTGTGCAGCTGGAGGACCGGGACTCTGCTGCTCCTACCTGCACCCAAAGGACCGGCTGTGAATGTGTGTGGTCTGAGGGACTCAGCTGCTCCGGGAGAGTGAGTCAGAGAGGCAAGCGGCTCTAAGTGCTTTCTGCCAGTAGTCAAAGGAGACGAGGTCGCTTTGCTTAAGTGCTCCTCGGCGAAAGCGATCCGAGCCAAGGGATGATGATCAGGACGAAACGGACTCTGTGCAGAATGTGCTGCCTGGTGACACTGATGCTGGAGCTGAGCTGGATCAACGTGGGCCACAGCATGCAGAGAGGGGGAGAAAGCAGGGTGAGTCCGGAGCCACGAACGAAGCCTCTTCCAGATGCTTTGGGTTGTTGGTTCACAGATTTAGTTCCACATCGACACTAAAAGTACTTTTATTGTCTGACATCCAAATCTTTTTTATCCAAAGAGTGGATAAAATCCAAACCGTCCGTTACTTTAAATTTCTCGATGCATTTCAGCGCTTCATTTTTTGCAATTTGGTGCAGCTGCTTACCTCTGTACTCGTCACGAATGGACTCATGGCGTTTGGACCGCGGACAGAAATCACGCGAGAAGCAGAAAGAGGAAATAAATGTCAATGTGATCCATGTTAGATTAATTTCATTCCATTTTTTATTATTTGTTTTGCCTGATGAAGGTCTAGCAGAAATAAACTTGCTATGAATAATATTAGTTTGCAAGTTAGTCCGTGTGCGGGAATTCCTTTTTTATTTGCAGGATTTAGAGACGTATCCCTGTCCTACGCACCTGGTCTTTGTTTGTCAGAGGAATTCTTCAAAAAACAATTCAGCCTTTAATAACTAAATAGGTTAAATAACTGTCATTAATCTCCATTACTTTGGTCTCTCTACACTTTCTGTCTAAAAATTATATAATCCTCAATCCATCTCCCAGGCTTCTCGCCCCTCTGTTTCTCATTAGTGAGATAGTGCAGAGGGTGACCCCCCCCCCCTCCTGTTTTCTGTTGTTTCTATGATTTAAGTGGAGGCAGTCAGCTCGCCAAGCCGCCCCACCCTCTATTCTTGAACGCTTTGAACGGCTCGCAGCAGTCGGGTCATTACCGGAGTGCAGCTGATATAAAGCAAATGTTGTGCAGACAAGTGCAATATTCCATGACCGTCGTCTGACGTAACTCCGCCCCAGCTGAAGATCCGTGTCAGACTTTCCCGCTTTTAAGAAAGAGCCTGTTGAGTCAGATGGATCACATTGGCTCTTCAGACGAAACCAAACACTGAAATTCCTCCTTAAACGACAGAGGACTGAATCATATCCTCGAAAAGAGGATTTTTTTTACACTACGTTGTATTTACGGGATACCATGGACCATTATGAACTTTTATACCTTCATAGAACTTAGTTGGAGGAAAAACTGTTGCAACATTCCGCCACTAAAAAAAAAATCAGTTATCCGGCCACAATTTGTCATCCGACGGTCTGATTTAGTACAAAGTGACTTCATATGAACCGCCTCAAGGAGAACTTACTTGTATTCTTCATATTTCACTCACTAGGTTGTTTTGTTTTGTCTATTTTTAGTTAATTCCCAACTGGCTCAAATGAGGAGCTTTATCTTGTAATTAGATCATTTCACTATAATAGTTGATATTTAACTCACTAGGGGGACTTTTAGTGAGAAACAGATTTCGCACCATTGCTTCCTAACCATGTATCCGATTAACTCCAAATTAACTCATATAATTCTACACTATCTGTGTTTTTCTCTATAATTTCACTATAATAGTTTGTATTTTACTCACTAGGGTTTGTTTCTCATCAGTAGCTTCCCAACAATCAGCCAATTGTGTGTAGAATTTAGCTCCCATGACTTGACACAAGGAAATCTGTCTTGTTTTATTCCTGAGCTCAGAAAAAACTAGTTAACTGTATTTATCTTCATTATTGAGTCCCTATGGGATCCGATCCTAGAGCAGACTGCTGACTTCATAGAAATAGTCAGGTTGAGTCAATATGGACTGTTTGACATTATTTATGAGTCACATTTAATTTGAGGATTCCAATCGGAGGGATTGCTTGTACAACGCAGGGGATTGGGAGCTTTTGGGGGGAAATCCATTGCTATCATGGACGACTAGTTTTAGACGATTGATGAATAACATCATCAATCTGTCCTGCTACTTTTTATGCTCTGGTTATATCCCCAAACATTGGGTTGCCCGTCTGTAGTTGGAGGACAGGCAGTAATCTTATTTTCTCCAACCACCAAATCACTGATCTCATACTTAAAACGTTGTTAAAAAGCCGAGAAAATGTTTGAGAATTCTGTTAGTTGCGAATTTGAACAGAAAAGGAACATCAAATGCGGAGGAAGGACATCACGCTGGGGTGATGTGGTTCACACTCATTATCCTGAATTGTCCCGGGGTAGCGGGAGTGCGGATACTAGCAACATGTTGTGAATAATTCCCATGTGAAGCACAAAATTAAAGACAGATTTTTCCACTCGCAGAGTAAGCCTACAGAACCTTGGGTTTAGGATACCAGGGCTGATTTTGTCGGGTTCTGTGGTTCCGTTAGCGCAGATGCAGTCTATCTAGGAGGAATGTGGAAAATATGACCTTTGGAAATGGTGATTACTTTTTCATTTTTTGTCTAAGAGTCTTTGTGATCATCTGTAGGCTCTGACACTTGAGCGTGTGTCTGCTGTAGAGTTTATAATTTGATCATTTCCTCATCCACAAAAATTCTGAATTAAGAAGGAGTCGGATTAATTTCATAAAGCTGTGTTCTCAGGATGCTACTCAGACTCGTTAATCTTCTCTGTCGACAGTGCCGTCACGCTGAGTAATGCAGAGTGAACCCACAATAGAGAGAACTGATTGGTTGATTGAATTCTCTGAAGAGAGTTTTTTGTCGGAGGAATCCAGTGTAAAGAAGAGTCCGGTGTGAAGGAGAGTCCAGCGTGAAGGAGAGTCCAGTGTGAAAGAGTCCAGTGTGCAGGAGAATACAGTGTGAAGGAGAGTCCAGTGTGAAGGAGAGTCCAGTGTGAAGGAGTGTCCAGTGTGAAGGAGAGTCCAGTGTGAAGGAGAGTCCAGTGTGAAGGAGTGTCCAGTGTGAAGGAGTGTCCAGTCTGAAGGAGAGTCCAGTGTGCAGGATAATACAGTGTGTAGGAGAGTCCAGTATGAGGGAGAGTCCAGTATGAGGGAGAGTCCAGTATGAAGGAGAGTCCAGTCTGAAGGAGAGTCCAGTGTGAAGGAGAATCCAGTGTGAAGGAGAGTCCAGTCTGAAGGAGAATCCAGTGTGAAGGAGTGTCCAGTGTGAAGGAGAGTCCAGTGTGAAGGAGAGTCCAGTGTGAAGGAGAGTCCAGTGTGAAGGAGTGTCCATTGTGAAGGAGAGTCCAGTATGAGGGAGAGTCCAGTATGAAGGAGAGTCCAGTGTGAAGGAGAGTCCAGTATGAGGGAGAGTCCAGTATGAAGGAGAGTCCAGTGTGAAGGAGAGTCCAGTGCAAAGATGATTGTAAAAAAGGAGCACACTAAGATACATTATGTTGATGTCTTAGATTCCGCCTGAAGAGGAGGAAAGTGTATTCTGTCCTCCTCTGCCGTCCATCACCACTTCACACACACTGCCCTTTATCTTGCCTACCCGTAGGTGTCGCTGATGAAACATAATCTCAATTTCAATAATGGATTTTCTTTACAAAGGCGATATGAAAAATATTTTAGAGATGATACTGACATTTGGTAATTATTTATTTCAACAAATTACTTTTTTTCATAGAGTTTAATGTCCCTCATGCCTCTCGAAAACAGAGGAGGGCCATTCATCCTGGGCCTCTATGGGCCGGCCCTCCCTCCCCCCTTGTGTTTCTGTTTGTGCATGTTTGATCACATCCTGCCTGAGATAGAGGTTGTGGTCTAACCACATCAGCACAAAGGGAGTTCCTCTGGTCGCTGGTTCATCACTGTCTTTGGATGGAACGGTTTCTAGTTTTTTTTAACTGCAATGGTTTCTGTTATGGCTACCACCTTAATATCTGTGTAGTGTGTACGTACCTACTTACCTACCCACCTACCTATCTACCCACCTACCTACTTACCTACCCAACAACCTAGCTACCTACCTAACTACCCACCTATCTACATACCTACCCACCTATCTACATACCTACCCACCTACCTATCCACCTAAATACTTATCCACCTACCCACCTACCTAATTACCCGCCTACCCAACCCACCTACCTACTTAGCTACCTACCTACCTAACCACCTACCTGCCCTACAACCTACTTACCCACCTAACTACCCAACCACCTACTTACCTACCTACCCACCTACCTACCCATCTACTTACCCACCTACCTACTTACCTACCTACCTACATTCCTACCCACCAACCCAACAACCTATCTACCTACCTACCTACTTACGTACCTACTTACATACCTACCTACCTACCTAACTACCCACCTACCTACCTACCTACATACCCACCTACCCACCTACCTACCCACCTACCTACCTACCTACCTAACTACCTACCTACCTACCTACCTACCTACCTAACTCTGGCTGGAATCAGTTCCTGATCAACCCGAGTTTCCAGGAGAATAAGGGGAAAATTAAAATTTTGCAAAGCAGGTAAATTGAAAATGATTAAGATTATCTTACAAAGCACTAGTAACTTTAATTAACTTGACGAAGACTTACTTTGAGATACGACCATGTCGGGGTCGGGTAATCTGGCGTGCTGTGACATGTCACTATAATATCACTGTTATATTACTGCACAAACCAGTAATATATATATATAGTAATTTTTCAATGATTAGATTTCAGTTTTAGAGTGAAACTGAACTTGGAGACAGTAACAGCAGCATCACCTGTGTGTACCTGTGAAACACTGAATGCTGACCTTGGGTGACCCCTGCAGGGGATGAAGCAGTGGGAGCGGAGGGTACGCTCGGCCTCCAGCCTGGATGAGCTGCTGAGGCTCACAGACTTTCCCGACTGGAAGCTGTGGAAGTGTCGTCTGCGACTGCAGCACCCAGAGACCCTCTCCTCTCCACCTTCAGTAGGTTCACACCGCTCCACACGCTACGCTGCAGAATCTTACAGCCTGGAGATTCTTCAAGGTCGGACTCAGATCATACGGTCCATCTTACATGTTCTATGTGTCCGTGAGCTGAAACGCTTATGAACGTCGGTGCTTCTCCCTTTCCAGCCATAGATGAGGAGTGGCAGCGGACGCAGTGCATGCCGAGGGAAACGTGCGTTGATGTGGCGAAGGAGCTGGGCACCGACCCCTCGATGTTCTTCAAGCCGCCATGCGTGTCCGTCCACAGGTTTGTTTCGGATTAAATCAGGGCTTTGTCCAATGAGCTTCATGCGATGATTCCGATTAAACAATAAACTTACCTCTGATCGGCATGCTAACGTTTCGGCCGAGTTGCGTTCCTCGGCGCATGAAAAAAAATGAGAGGTCAGTCCATTTATAAACAGGAAGTGCTATGCGATTGGCTCCATAGAGAAAAATTGAGCCTAAAATGACCTGATCTCGATTGTTGGCACTCGTCTGCAACGTTAGCATATTGATATGGAAAACCTCCCACGAGCGGGTGAACTCTGAACTCTTGTGAATCTGACTTCACACCTGCAGGTGCAGTGGCTGTTGCAATCAGGAAGGACTCACCTGCAGGAACACCACGACTGTGTACGTGAATAAAACTGTGAGTGACCAAACGGATATCAACCTTTTCCCTTAGTTTCATGTATTGAAACCAGATCTGTAGTTTCAGGCCGCGCGTCTGTTTCTTTCAGGTCCTGAGTGTGATTCCATTCAATTTTGTACCAGAACCGGTGCTGATAAAAGTAGCTAACCACACAGAGTGCCGGTGCATGGAGCCCGCCATAATACGACGAAATGCTCAGCCTCACGGGACCACCGGGTGGGTTATCAATCCCTGCCTCAAATTTTGTTTCTCAGCTCAATGTGGTTTGATTTTTTTTTCAATTCTTCCTGTTCTGATCCGTTCGGTTCCTCTGCAGCTGCTCTCCGATGGGCCAGCTGTCGGAGGAGGAGGACGCCAGGAGGCTATGTGCCAGCGGTTTGATTTGGGATTGTTCAGCCGACAGATGCATTCCTTACCCTTCCAGTACGCCAGGTATGTGTATGTGTGTGAGTGTGTGTTTGCATGTGTGTGCACATGTTTGAGTGTGTGTGAGTGTGTGTGTTATAGTATGTATGTGTCTGTGTATGTTTGTATGTGTGTGAGTGTGGGTGTATAACTGTGTGTACGTATGTGAGTATGAGTGTGTGTGTGTTGTATGTGTGGTGTGTGGGTGTGTGTGTACGTACAGTATGTGAGTATATGTGTGTATATGTGTGTGTGAGTGTCTGTGTGTTTTTTAGAATGTGTGTGTGTGAGCGTGTGTGTGTGTGTGTGTGAGTGTGCGAGTGTATTTGTGTGAGTGTATGAGTGTGTGTACGAATGTCAGTATGTGTGTGTACATACAGTATGTGAGTATATGTGTGTGTGTGTATGTATGTCTGTGTGTGAGGTGTATGTGTGTGTAATAGATATATATATATAGAGAGATTGTACTTACAGCAATATTCTGGCAAACAGCTGCTAGTATTTTACCATAAATTATACAGATTTGTACCTTTTATTTACTACATAGTTGTGATACTGCCCCGTACCTTAAACTGGAATGAATCAAATCTACTGTAAGTTCATGTTACCAAACTGATGTGAGGTACCTGCTAACACGACGAGAAGTCATTTCTTGTACTCATGCATTCTTCATCACCTCCTCTGCAGACTTTCCTCTCACTTCATGGCTGCCTGACTGTGAGATCGACGTGGAGCTGTGTCGCTGCGCCGCTTCACCGACTCTCCGGCCCAAACCGACCCATCGCTGCCATTTCAACTCCTCCATCTGTGCCCGCAGACATCAACGTTTTGACCAGGCGTCCTGCAGGTAGAGGCATTCCTGTGATGATCTGTTCGTCCTCTCATCCTTCAATGTTCTAGTCGCAGTATGTACCTGAAGTTGACATCGGAAAAGGTGTCAGTCATTTCTGTATGAGTCCCCATCCTGGTGATGTTAGCAGAGGGGAGATGGTTCCCCAGAATTATTGCCACTCTTTAAAAAACAAAATGAGATGCAAAAATAATGGCCTTATTATCAATATCTGTGATATTTATTTCAAATTGTTCAAAACAAAATCTTTAACATATTAAAAAAACATGATATTCTATAAATAAAACAAATATTTTATGTATGAGTCATTAAAATAATAATGGGATGCAAAAAATGTCTTTATTTTCCATAAGCAAGCGATTTAATTCAATGAATTCATTCAATTTTGTGAGCCGAAAGTCTTCCTTTCTTACTACACCAAACCCATCTTTGATGTTTGTAGCCCAAAAGCTCTACGTTGGTTTCATCTGACCTCTGACCTTGTTCCATTTAAAGTCCCAGTGATGTTTCTCAAACTGTAAGATCTTTATCTTGTGTGTGGATGACAGCAGAGGCTTTTTTCTTGCGACCCTCCCAAAAAGCTGGTGTTGGTGTCGGCGCCATCTGACGGTGGTTAGGGAGACCTTCTAACCCCAAGATTCAACTGACCTCCGACCCCTCTAGCTGTTATCTTCGGAGAGTCTTTGGCTAGTTTAACTATCACCTCCTCTGCAGACTTTCCTCTCACTTCATGGCTGCCTGACTGTGAGATCGACGTGGAGCTGTGTCGCTGCGCCGCTTCACCGACTATCCCCCCCACAATGTGTGGGGTCAGTTTGCAGACTGTCCTCTTCCAGGCGGATTTTTAACATCTCGTGTCACTTCTTAATAATTGATCAAATTTCGGAAACTGCCATTTTGAACCATTGAGAGATTATCCTACAGTTGTGTAATTTGGTCTTCCCCCTTGCGAAGAACATCAAAGAGAATTAGGCCTGTGTCACCTCAAATCAACATGATCAATGTTTGAGACTATTTTGAATGAAAGATAATGGATACAGACAATGAAGACGTTTGCATCTCATTTGACCCACTTTTCTTTAAAGGGTGCCAATAATTCTGGAGGGCACAGATCTAAGACCCAAAGGGTATAATTCATTTTTGGTCTATTTCACATCCTCCTTCCTTTAAGTAAAAATGGGTCCGAGTTCTTACGGGTTAATCTCCTGCCTCAGGTACGTCGAGGGTGGCGGAAGTTTTCTGAGCATTATTGAGTCCGTATTCATTCATATTTCCTTTATTCTTCCTTTACGATCCTCCTTTTATTCCCAGATGCAGATGGCCCAAGTAAACATCCCCGTGTGAAAGTTAACGACAACCTGCCCACCATGGATGTTTGGAGGCGGAGAGAAAAGACTCATAATTTATTTACAGTCCTATTTATGCCAATCACTTTAACTAATTAAGATTATATTGACTTGTTATGACAATGTTAATTGATTTGCTCAGCTTATGTTTCAATCTATGTGTAAAGTCTGTGTTCTATTTAATTTGCACATTTGTTGTGTTGTGCACTGAATGTGTAGTTTATACCAGAGGATTATTTTTATAATTTTAAACTGGCTTTGAATTCACTGATTCACTTCTGATGGACCTTCCAGTCGGAGTGCTAGCCTTAAGAGGGTGGAAAGCACAACTTTCTTTCTTTCTGTTTTTTTACTTGTTGTACGGCTCATGGGCAACAAGGGCTGATAAATTCTGTCATTAAAAAATGAAGTACTAAAGTCAACAATAACCAGTAAATTAAATCTTATAAAAGATTGTCATGTTACTTCATTTCCATGCAGAGTTTGTCATTTGAGTGATTGGATGTGACTCAGATTCTGCACAGCAGTCATTTGCATATATTAAAAACCCATTAAAGGACCAAGGGATGCCATAACAGTCATGTATGTATAACGTATGGATGCGTTCTGAGGCCTGCAGCCTTCAGTGACTCTGTCAACCGTTATGCACCAACGCTTTTCCAGTTAAAGTCTTTCTAGCTTGAAAATCCATAATCTACTGTTTTTCTAATTTACCTACTGTGCGCAAAGTTTGATTTCGATACCAAAAAACAGTTTACGTTACAGTCAAAGGTTGTAGTATGTGCATTTGGCTCTCCCTAGTGGACAAAGGTGGTATTTTTGCAGCAAAAATCCCTGTCTGGAGACAAAAGTCTGTTTATTTGCCCATTTTGGTTCCTGGTCCCGTCCCTCAAAAACTGTGCAGAATAACCTGAACCTTTGTGGTATTTCTATCAAATTTGATGCAGAAGTTATGAAAGAGTTTCTGAGCAAATTCACGGATTAATTACTTTCATGTTGTTTCCAACCCCATCCAAAAAAAATAAAAATCAGCTGAGGACAAAACCACTGGTATTTAATATTTTAATCACAGATTACTCGCACATAGTAAAAAGCATAATTTTACAGACACTGAAAATAAATTATTTTTAGGGCTTTCCTGTCCATAGACACCACGGATGTTGGTTCTAGGTGTGTGATTCTGACGAGACCATGAGCCTAACAGGTCAGCAGTGGCGTCCAAACCACCAGCTCTCTCCTATTGGCCCCCAGGTAGGGTGGTGGCCCTTTGCTGGCTGATATTAGGTCAATTCCCATAACAAACATAATGGCGAACTCAGGGGTTAAAGGGGTTAAAGGTTTGGCAGGTGGGGTAACCATAAACCTTTGAACTCCACGAGAATCACCCTGAAGGTTTAACAATGAAAGAAGGATTTATGATGAAGAAAAAAAAACTCCTGGACAACTTCAGGATGAAAGGTAAGGATGGATGTAAACTGGAGCTCAGAAAACATGATGTCAGTAGATGTGATATAACAACGGAGACCAAAACTGCATCTGCAGCTGCAAGGTCAAAGCATCTGGAAAGTCTCTCAAGGACTTCCCCAGCTGTTGCTTTGGTGGGAACTGTGGACTGGAAAAAAAAAAATCAGTAGTGACATCCTCCATCCCTTCATAATAAAATATATCATAATGTCGATGATGATGTCAGATAGGAGGATGGTAGAATAAAAAATGTACAAACATTTGAATGATACTCTATTACAGGAATTAAGTTGTTTAATCTGAACACAAAACTGTTGGTACTAGAAATAATAAATGAAAACAGGTTCCCCCCTCATCCTCGCCAACTTCACCTTATATGACGATGTTTCACTCATCCTCATCATCTTCCATTCCTGATGATCCAGTTGGCTGATTTCCAATGTTTTAGAATATTCTCCCCACCAAACTTTACCCACTGTCAGACCTAACGCTGGTGCAGTGGACCCCGGGTTTCTCCAGGTCCAGGACAATGCCCGGTCTCATGTGGTCAGAGTGTGTTGCAGGTCCAAGATGATGAAGGTATTTAACTGCTTCTCACCTTTTCCAGACTTGAATGAACCTCTGGGATGTTATGTATCGCTGCATCAGACGCCACCCAGCAGAACCACAGGCTGTCCAGGAGCTCTCTAATGCCCTGCTCCAGTCCTGGGAGGAGATCCCCCAGCTGACCAAACTCCAGCTCATCTTGAGCAGGTCCAGATGTTGTCAGGAGTTCTTACAGGCCCTTTAGAGGCCGAACCACTACTGAGTCACATGATGCGTTGTTGTGCTGAAATTCACTCTAGTTAGATCAGAACCCGGGAGTTCACTTTCTCACTTTGATTTATGGGTGTGATCTAGAATCCGGTCCTTAATTGATGTGTTTATGATTTTAGTTTCCTTTGACCAATCATATGTCAAGTTATTAACAAATGAACACAATGTACATCAATAAAGATTTTCCACTTGGATATTTTATTCGTCGAGATCCAATCTGTGATGGCGCGTTCCTTAAATTCTTTTGAGCAGTGTACTTCTTTCATGCTGCTGGTTCACGCGGCCTCAACAGTCCCCATCTCCTCCCAGATCCATCGGCCTCATAGTTCATGTGCCGCATCAGAGTCATCAGCCGCCACCACCAGTAACCAGACTCTAAAGGGGGGGATCTTCCATGCTGCTGCTCGGGGCAGAGACTCTTCCATCTCAATCTCCCAGAGGAGTTTGAGCGCCAAAGACTTTCTATTAGTTTCATTATCAAAAACCATCTGCTGTAATAAATAATTAATCTTTTCTGGAAACTGTAGCAACCGGTGTTACAGTCATAGTCTGAGTCAAATTTATTTGATGTATGAAGCAGGTGATGATCTGCATTTTCATGATAGGTTATATTTTTTGAAAATGTAAATATTCCATTGAATGCATGTTGCCTCCTCTGCCACCCCTGGCCTCGACTGTTTATCACAGCTCCATATGTTGTGTGTTTTTGTACAATCTCCCGTTGACATGACTGAATGTACTTTCTGATCTGGTTTCCTGGCTTCCATCATGTCTGAAGCAACAGCATCATTAACGTTTTAGTTTTGAATCCACTCCCTGCAAACATCTATAATCGTCATTCACAAACTGTCACTCGAGGGTTTACTCAGACCCTGTGAGAAAAGCTCTTACCGCTTTTGAGCCTTGGTCATGTAATAACCTTCAGAATTCTCTACTGAATGAGTTTTTCTCCTCGAGACAATCGAAAGCGTTGCTAAGAAACCGTCTCACCGAGAGTGCAGATGCTTTTCCTGAGCTACATGGATTATTTTGATGTTTTTTTTATTTATCTCTGAGCTGTTTTTATTGTTTTATTCTCCGCTAGTCGTTTTAGTCATTTTGTTTGATTTAGGTTGTGCTCCACTCTCATTTGTAAAAGAGCACCCGTGTCCCGTGACCTACTTTGGGTCACATGGAGGGATTATTGTCCATTTTTACTCTTGAAGAAAGAGGATGTAAAAAATGACTTTCAAACAATAGTGAAAGATACATTTTTTTAATTAATATCCTTTATTTGACCAGGTAAAATCTTCAGTGAGAGTTAAAATCTCTTTTCAAACAGTGACCTGACCTTTTACAGATCGGCCTTCTCTACCGTTTGGAACCACACATTTACGGATGAACGTCATCATCTGCAGTTCGTGAACTTATTTTCCAGTACAGATTCTTTGGGTAACCTTTTCAATGAGGTTGTTAGCAATCACAAAGGAAAAATGATGAAGCTGAAAAATGATCATTGATCATGATGATCATTCGGTAAAGAAAAGGTTGGAAATAATGATTTCATATCTGAGATTGCCAGAGACGCTTACTTGTGGTACTTGTGTTAAAGAAACCCCTGACTCTGTATCTTCTCAACCCTCTGAGTAATGCAGTGAGGCGGTGACAAACCTGCAATTGATTGAAAATATTGACCCAACTTTATTTTCTATATATGTTTTTACGTAAAAGAATACCCTCTCTCATCCACAGCTTGGGTTTTACTGTTGCTGGTTCTGTTCTTGTTCATTTTGTATCAAGATAATTATTGTCTCCCTCCTTTAATTTTTTCCTGTGCTCCACTTCTTCCTCTCTGGTCTGAGTGTGAATGTGTGTGCGTGAATCCTGTTTCCTAATGTGTCCTCTCTGATTGTTGCATGTCCTCACCTGTTCCCTTTTGTCCTCATACTCTTTGTATTTAAGTCTGTGTCCTTCTCTCTGTCTCCGTCCGTGTTCTCTTCCATGTTAGCTCCTGCGGCGCCTCCCTTTGACTCTGTCCTGCCTACTTGTGCTCCCTAAATCCAGTTCATGCAAGGTTTGTCCCTCTCATGGATCATTATTTGTTTCTTTGTTATTTTCAGCTGTTACCCTTAGGTTTTGGATTGACATAACTTTTGCTTCTGGTTTATGTAAGTTTGCCTGTTTGTAAATGAGACCATCTTTGGGTTCGGTATTTTGAAGTGAAACAACAAATCTCATCATAGCCGGGGAACCCTCGCCTCTCCAGCTAGTGTTAAAATATCACAACAAACAAAATTGTGTGTTTAGCAGGCAACAAACAGACGGGAAATAAAATGTAACTCTTATATATAATGCATTTTAAATGTACAGAAAGATGATTGATTTGTGTATGGAATAACCATCATATAAAATACCAGTTACGTTGAAGGAGTAATCATTTTTTTACTTGAAACAACTCTAATTACACTTAACGTATTTGGGAAAAAACTTCAGTCAAAGCACCCCTTCATGGCGTTTTGGACCATAATTTGTTTTTAAAATAAGGCCAGGGAATTTCATCGGATTAGTTTTGCTGCTCAAATGAGAGAAATTATGTGAAACCTGAGAATATTTCCCATTATATTCTGTTTGTCTCCATCACATGACCAGTGATTGCCCCTTTTTCCTCTACCTCTTCTTCTTTAGGGTTTACTTGTAGTTTTCCTCATTTTAGCTCTATAAGTGCCTCCTTCTGGCATAGGTCTCTTCTTCCATGGTTTGTGGGTGGAGGGGATCCTCCAACCTCGGCCCTCTTCCCTTTCCTCTGGTAAGACTACATTTTTAAAAAGTGGACAGTGTAGTTACTTTGTGTACATTTAAGACTGTTTGTGTTGCTTTGAATTGCATCTTAAAATGTTATGACCTTTAATATGGCTTGGTCATCTACTACCCTCAGGTTGTCTGTAAAATCTGACCCATCACAACATGAGTGTGAGTCATGAAATTTACCTGGTCAGTTAATTTAAAGCTCTGCTTCAGACTTGGCTCTAATCCACGCCGCCTGCTGGCCGAAGGGGAGTTTAGTCTTCAACTCATTGAACTCTTTGAGGAGTGACTCCTTCCGCAGCTTGAACTGTGGACCCACAACAGATGGAGGGTTTTTGTTATAATAAGCTTTATATACATTTATCACTTTTATAAAAACAGAGTTACAAAGTGTTTCACAACACAGTCAACATCTAAGACGTTAAAAAGAAAGTTTAAATTCAAACATGAGACCTGATAAAGGTAAGAACAGGGATAGTGACTATTTAAGAAAGCCTTCATATAGAACTAGTTTTTCAGAAGTGATTTAAGAGTGAGCATTGACTTCTTGGACCAAACTTCCTCAGGCAGGGAGCTCTAAAGTTCTGCAGCTCACACGAAAAACGCCTCACTTCTGTAGTGAGGCGGGCTGAGGGGGCAGTTAGGGGTCATGACTCAGGAGTGCAGACAGCGTCTAGGCTCATAGAAGGCAAGTAAATCCAGGATATGGTCAGCGCCAAGTAGGCTTTAAAAGTAATTAGTGAAAGTGGGAGATGGACTTGTGGCTGAATATTTATCATATTGTTATTTTTTTGCAGTACTATTGAAACCTGCCTATAATATAAAAGAAAACACCATACTAACTCACCCTTGTTGCATGTTTAAATAACTCCTCTGCATCCTTTCTCCTGCCAGTCTGAAAACAGAAGAACCATTACATTGTTGATGTCGGCCCCTCTGTCCTGCTTCCATGATCAAAAATTAACATGTGCAACTGTGTCCTAGTTCAAGAACTAAATGGCTGTCATTATATGAGGGTTGAAATAATAATTTGTCTCCTGAGGTGAAGCGTTTGTTTAAATCTCGCTGAAGAATACTTAAAGATCTCACCATGACTCTCTTCTGTGTTTTCAGAGCATCGCCATTACTTACCCTCAGGTAGATGAGTGCCAGGTAAGCCCACACCTCTGGGTTCTGGTTGTTCAAATGGTTGGCCTCAACAAAAGCATCCTCCGCTATAGACAGCTCATCCAGCTACGGACACAAACCAGAATTCAAAACCAGAATTATGCTTTATTTAAATCTGTGTCATCCCACTCTCTCTTCTGGTGGTGGAAGTGGAGTTTTTACCTGGTAACAGGCGGTTCCCAGTCCCAGCCAGGTGAGGCAGGATGGAGACTGTTCACACGCCTTCAGATAGATGATTGCAGCCTGGTCAAACTGAGATTTAAAAAAAAAAAAAAAAACAGATTCACTGGAGTTAGTGCTGCAATTATGAAGGTGGGTTTTAACTCTGCCATTTGTTACTGTCTGTTTGAAAACGACTGACCGCCCCTGACTCATCCGCACACACGATTAAAAGGGTTATTACGTAAAGGCATGTTTACAAATGTGTGTGCTGCATTTTGTAAATGCAAATAATAAATTTAAAAACATAAT
Source organism: Lophius piscatorius (assembly GCA_009660295.1). Taxonomy (NCBI): domain Eukaryota; kingdom Metazoa; phylum Chordata; class Actinopteri; order Lophiiformes; family Lophiidae; genus Lophius; species Lophius piscatorius. The sequence continues at coordinate 110,226 of VRLP01000237.1, forward strand.
AGACATTTGTAGATTCTTGCTATCATTCACAAACCTCAGCACACATTTAGAGATTATTTTGCACATTTACAAATAGTTTTGCTACGACAAAGGCCCAAGGAGCTCGTCTTTAATCAAACCTTATTTTGCTCCAGGTAGAGGGATCCCAGGCGGAGGAGGACGAGGTGATAATCTGACGGCTGCTTGTGGAGGTTCAGGCTCCGGTCGTAGCATTCTTCTGTATCACTGAGGGCTCCTTGCAGGTAGTGGCAGTGACCATAAAGAGCCCAGATGTCAGCGTCCTACGTACAGCAGGGACAACACTGTTCAGCTCAGGGATCAGAGGACATACTGTTTCAATCAGGTTTATTGGTGCTCAAATCACATTAAAGGAGCAATAAATCATTTTACTATTGATAGAACCTTCTATGCTAAAAGCATTTGTCTGCACCTCCTGTGAGGAAGGTGCAGATGGTCAATCATGAGCAAATGAGCCATAACCTGAAGCGTCAGCGAAGCCTGGACTGTTTCACTGTATGAACCTGGACTGATTCATGTTATGACACGTGGACGGATCCCCTTCTACGAAACATAGTAATAATGAGCTGAAGTAGAAGACATTAACTGAGAAGAGCAGCAAGGTAAAACAGCAAATCCAGTTTAGGTATTGTTGCAACAATAATCATTACTTGTTTTAACAATTATCACTTATTTTCAACAGCTGTGCGGGACTCAGACGGGAGACGACGATGAGGCTTTTAATCAGGAGTGAATTATATAATTTAAAATCATTAGGTTTTGGGGCGTTAGGCGACCTATACTTTAATATATATGACTCAACCCGATTTTCCTTTAGGATGGAGGCAAGTGTAAAAGAGCTGAACTGTCATTTTTGGGTCAACTGCTCCTTCACCATTACCAACTAAACCAACCTGAAATAAACTAGTTCCCTAAATCTACTATCAACATGACTTAAAACCAGTTCATTCATCACTGAACCCAAAAACACGTTCTGACTTTCAGAAGCACACAGAGCAGTCAATAAACCCACACTGACCATTTTTAAGACATAATAATTCATGTTCTCACATTAAAACATCACTTTGTTCATGTAAATCTGTATATGTAAGTTATTGAAGTCAGTAAGTGGGGGTACCTGGTTGGAGCGATGCAACTCTGTCTCGATGCTGGCGGCGGCACGGCAGTAGTCGGCTCTGAGCAGCTGCAACTTGGCCAAGTGATGAAGGTAGGAGATGCTGCGTCCACCATCTGAACTCAGCAGCTCCTGGGACAGAGCCTGCTCCGCCATCTACAAACAGGACAAGAACCGTGACTGCTGGCGTCTGATGATCACAACAGGCAAACTCTCGTTTAAAAAAACTGAAAAATTGAGTTTTGGATTTAGAGATTTAAGGTAGCCAGTTTATTTTAGTACACCAAAATCTGATATCTGAGATTTCAATAATTTTTTTTACCACATGTTTGTCATACAAAACTAGACATATATAAAGTACGTGGCTTTTCCACAGCAGCTGTAACTTCACAGAAACTGGAGCTTAATATTTGGTCATGAATCAACTGCACATTTAATTTAATTTATAATAATATGCTTTTGCTGCTGTAACACTGCAATTTCCCCGTTGTGGGACTAATAAAGGTTTAACTTATCTTAATTCCACTGGGCTCATAGAAAAATAAAAGAATGGTCAGAAAATAGTGCTACAGTCCTGCTAAATGGTAAATTATTCATATTTGACCCATGCGAGTCCAGCTGTCTGAACAGCCTATACATGTGTATGTACCTTCAGGGCGCAGTTCTGCAGCAGGAACTGAGCCGTCTTTATGTAAATGGAGGAGAATTCAGCTGAAGCTGATCTGGAGCTGATACTCTGAGCTGGAAGCTCTTCTTTTGAGTCCTGGCAGGTGTGTTCTGGGTTTAAGAGAGAATGGTGACAACAATGAGGTAAAGTCGGCCACTCTGGGAACCCATAGGTACTGTCACACAGCCAGAGAGAGAGGTGTTTGAGAGAGAGAGAGGAGATGTAAAGCAAGAATTTTATGTCATTGCTGGCAAAAATACCTCTTGCATAAGAATCAATGGAAGGATGACCTTCTGATGTTGTATGGATGGTATAGAATATATAGATCAGTGGTACTCAAACCTTTAACACCGTTTACCACCTCTGTGTATATCCGGCTCCCCAAGTACCATCATTACGATCCATGTAAAAAAACATTAGTAGAATTAGGCAACCCTATACAGCTAAAGGTATTTCAAACAGTAGGCAAATATATTCCCAATGAGAATATTATTTATTGTCGACTAGTCAGCCACAACCACACACTGCAAAGGAGTAGCAATAGAAATGGCCCTTAAATTCACATAATTGTAATGCAAGGGGCATTTAAAGCCCATTTAATTTATCTCATTGTTATAAAATGTTTTATTTCATTCATCATAGTATTATACGTTTTTAAATTAATCTTATTTCACTTAGTAAAAATAGGAAATTTCAGACATTCCTCTGTGTACCACTAGAGGGAGCCTGCGTGACCCCAGTGGTACACGTACCAAAGTTTGAGAACCACTGATATAGATAGATTAATACTGCAGATCCATTCAAAAAAAGGGGGACTGGGACCAGGAATATCAACACCCAAGTTAACCTTCCTCAGAAATGCCACAAGCATTTCCACCTTCTTTCATGTATGTCTGGCGTCTGGTTCACCCACAAGAGATGACAGACGACTGCGCCCACATCATCACGCAGGGATGAAGAGATGTACGCCAATCTCTACATTTACTGACCGGGCTTAAGAGCTGGAGACGGACATGAAGGTATGGCTGCCTCCTCTTCCTCCTGCTGCTCTCCCTCCTGCTTCTCTCCCTCCTTGGCTTCTGTTTGCTCCTTGGCTTCTTCTGCCCTCAGCTGCTCTTTTGCTTCCAGGAAAGCTCTCTCGGCCATGATGGATTCATCCCGGTTTTCATGGAATAAGCCTAAGTAGCAGATGTAGAAGTGAGATATTAAGTCAGATTAAGAGGGCTGATACGTTTTTCAGTAAAGTTGGTAAATATGTAATATATATTTGATAATTGCATTTTTTGATTTTGTACTTTCAGTTTAATAATTCACATAGTATTGTGTTACTTTAACCTCAGAGGGGCTACATCCTACTGTGGATGGGCCACAATCAACCATATAGTTCCTTTAAGACTTAAAAAAAAACTGCATATTTTTCTATTTCTTCATTTTCATTGTATTAAGTAGACCTTCGTCAGTCAGAAAATGCATGATGGTCAAGCTCCAGCGCTTTTCAAAAATTAGAAAATGCACCAGCAAATTACGAAAATATGTCCACCCCGTCACAGACAATTTCAGAGCGGTGTAAAAATGTTTTAATTACACAGTGGTTATAAAATGCACATTTTCAGAAAGATAAATGGTCCTTTAACAAAATACATTTTAATGACAGGGTGTACATTTTTGGCTAAAGTTAGCATTTAACTAACCTGTGGTGACCTTCATTAATATTTCACTGCGACAGGATGGACATGTTAGGCTTGACAACATCAGACTAAATAACATAATATAATGAAAATAAATGAGGCGTTTTCTCAGATGGGCAGTTACCACATCGCGACAGGGTGGACAGCTATATTAGGGACACGTTCATAATGTTTAATATGATTATGTAAATAAAATATGATTGATCAAAATTACTCGTTATATCAAAGAACTTGGGTGCAATAAAATGACTTGAAATTATTAATAATAATAATATTAAATTATTATTATGTGTGTGTAATGGTTTAACCATTGATAATGGTGACTGGGATGATGAGTCTGATGAGGAAGAGCAGATGTGCTTTATACTGACCAGATTAACACTGACAGAGTAATATTTACTATTGACCACAGAGTGTCGGTGGAGGGTTGGGCAGCAGGAGGGTCAGAGCAGAAGTAGAGCGTGGAATCTCACCCAGGAGAGTCCAGGCCACCACACTGGAGGAGTCTATGAAGGTAGCTTGCTCTAGGAAGGTCTGGGCTTTCTCATAATGCTCAAACATTGCTGCCAGCACCCCGCACATCATCAGGCTGGCAAAACAAAAGGATGAAGTCACACGAGACCTTCCAATTTACAGACAGGCGTGAAAGGCTGCTAAATGTATGGATTTAGTCATACTCAAGTATTTCTAACCTCGGTAGGTGCGTCTGCTGGATGGCCACAGCATCATGGAAGCAGGCTTTAGCCTTGATGTAGTCTCCAGTTAGCATGTGGAGGCTTCCCCACTCAAACTTGTGGGAGGGCTCATGGGGGAACCTTGTCACCAGCTGAAAGGTAAACAAATACAAAACTCAGTGTCAGTGTAATTATTTTACCTGCAGGAGTCACAATCTGCATCGTGACTGTTAGAAATGCATACAAGAATATGACCTATGGTCACCTGACGATCCAAACCACAAATCAAACATTAAATACATCCAAAGAATTTTGATTTACAGGCCAGAAAATAGGGAATATATTAACATATGTGAGGGGCTTTCAACCCTGCTGTTTTATTCGCAGGTATTATTTTGGTTCTGAGGTTCTTTTCCTCATTTATTTTGAGTGAGGAGCTTAAGTAGAAGAAAAGGTCAGCGTGTTTTTACCTCTTGGTAGTACTGATCAGCCTGCTGATAATCCCCAGTTAGCCGAGCCTCTCTGGCAAAATGTCTGAGCTGAGAACAATTCAACTGGATCTCAAGTGCGTCGTCATCAATGTTATCTGAATATATCTGGTGAGGAGGAGAGGATGAAATTAACATCAATACACAGTATGCAAACCCAGAAGTACAGTATCGGGGGGGATGCAGGGTTTTACCTTGCTGACAGCTACGTGCATCTCCTCCACCAGGAGAGCATAGAGCTTGCAGACAAAAGCCCTTTTCTCATGAGGGTCAGTGAATGGTTCTCTGCGATTCATCTTGTCACGTACGATCCTTACCACTGCGTGCTACGCACACACACAAACACGCACGCACACAGGCACACACACAAACACACACAGATGCTGCAGGGTTACATAAACTTTTATCCATCTATAAATGAAGTGTGTGTTTGCTCTAACCTTCATCCGTTCCTTGAAGGTGAAATATCTTCCAGACTGATTAAGAGCTCCCATCAGCTGAACCCTTACTTGCTCCTCGCTACAGACGTCCAGCGGATTAAGACTCGTTCCAAACAGTTCCTTGTGCTGGTCCGAAATATGGGCCACCACGTTGAACACCTGGCTGCGGAAGTCCAGCACTGCCTGCAGGAGAACAGTTGGGTGAGGAGAATTCTTCTAGGAAGCATCTCGTTTCTGGTGACAGGATGGTTTTTTATTGGTCTGTATATAAATCTGTTTTACTCTTTCTGCTCTGCTTGGACCAATTTTAAATGTAGGTCTGGGCGGGATCATCTCCTTCACCCTGTAGGAAACAGACACATTTCAGTACATTTTTACTCGTTATGCTCCGCAGTTAGTCAGATTTCTATGACGCCATACCTTTGGGCCACTTCTTCTGGTGATACTTTGGGTACCAGTGGCTTCTCCAAGGATATCTCAATTATTATGTACGTTCTCGCCTCAATATACATCTGCCATCAACAGGAATGTGTGGTTAATATGCGGAATATTCCATTTGGATACATGGTGTAACTATATTTGGGTTTATTTAATATTAATGTAATGACAGTGTTTATTTTACGAGGTACAGATGCTGTAATGCTTACAATTGATTCCTGCTCCACTTCACACAGACCATCTTCATTGCATGTTGCAGATTTTTTAACATTACTTCCAGTTTGCTGCCATGATAAAGAAAAGGTTAGATCAGGGTCCAAACCTCACAGATACAACCCTTTACTTCCACGGTTACAGTTGAGTTAAAATAAATAACAACTGTTGTGTTTGCACTTCTGAAAGTCCTGGTGATATAATCTTTTTTGAGAAGCAGCCAGAGCTTTGATCAGCTTGGAAGGCTTTAAAAGTTTAAGGACTTGACTTGAATGACAGTGTAACCCGACTAGCCACAACATTATAACCAGCGATGAATGAAGCCAGATTTACACCGATTAGCTCAATACCCTGGCTCATGTCAGTGGGTGGGATCTATTTAGCAGCAAGTTAACATTTTCCCATGAAAGTTGATGTGTTTCGAACCAGGAAAAAAGTTTCAGGATCTGAGCAACTTTGATGAGGGCCAATTTGTAATGGCATGACAACTGAGATGGAGCATCTCCAAAACTGTAGGTCTTTTTGGTTCCAGGCGTCCGTTGGTTAATACACAAAACTGTTACCCGAGAAACTACAACTGGTGAGCCGACACCAAGAGAGCTACTATAGCTCTTTGCTAACTGCTCTAAAACTTAATGCTGGTTCTGAGAGAAAGGTTTCCAGAACATGCTGGGCTTCACAGAAAGATCTACGTAATATAAGGCATATAGAATTTTATGGCTGACTTTCCAAACCGTTCATTTAAATTAGAATTTAAAACGAATCTAGCTATTTCTTCTGACCTTTTTGGTTGACTCTGACTTGGAATCCTTGACTTTCTTGTTGCCTCCGTTCTTTACTGCGTCACTCTTGAGAAAGCCAACGGCTACGGGCGCTCGACCTTTGACCAGGTTGGCAGCTTTGACATGCTCCTTTAACACACTGAGAGTCCGCTTGGCCTTTAAGTACAAGTTCAATGACAAACTCATTTTAATAGAGTTAAAGTAGTGAAAAATAATAACCAGAAAGCTAATACTGGTTCTGTGGTGTGTCTTAAGCCTTTATGTCCCGCATCACAGGAGTGGTCTGTGCTACAAACACATCTTGCTGTGTGCAATCTCTGTTGGACACACTGGGATGAAACTGATAATAATCAGATCGAAAATTGGAAGTAAAAGAAGAAAATTGAAAGCCATTTGGGTGTGTATTTCTGGGACCTTTTTCAGCAACAGTTCCTTGGAGAAGGATTGAATACTGTATGCTCCTCGGATGCGGCTGACTCCAGGATATAAAAGCCGCCCCAAATCCACAAATGCCACACCGTGGAAGGAAATCTCCGATTCCTCCTCAACTACCTGCACACACACAGACATACACACACAAACACACAAACACACACCGCACGCACGCCGATCATTGATCTGTGCTTTAGGAGGTTGTTTCAAAGCCAACAACATCCTACAGTATGTAACTCTGGTTGAACTTAAAAACAGGCTCACCTTAAAACATTTGCATGATGACACAAATATTTTGAGCCTATCCTACGATAGCAAAGCCATCTCACCGTCTTAGTTTCTGATGCTTTATCAGGTCGAATCAATGTCCTCATTACCTCCACCGGCCAGAGTTTGCTCCTGAGTATTTCTTGCCTCAGTCTGAAATCACAGTCAGAATTGATCTAGAAATTGTTCATTTTATTTTCTGATATCCTCTTCAATTGCATGAAATGGAGCGATTGAAGGAACCATCCAACGGACACTCTGCTATAATGCGTAATGGATTATGGATTATAAACGTGGGTTTTGTGTTATTCCAACAACCAATATCAAAACCAAGTAAACACATCGATCCAGTCTTCACACAGATATTTCGATTTCAAACAAATGAGCAGGAAGAATAGAAATCAAATGTTATTTGTCCCTTTCTTAACATTAAATAGACACACTATAGAGCGAGAGATGGCGATATCCTTTCATTGATCACAGTTTTTACAAAAAATATCCATTAAGTCCAGACATACCCTCAAGAAACTGATTGAAACTTTTAAGGGCATCAGATTGTGTTTTCAGGCAGGAGAAGGTGTGAGGTGTCTGTGAAGCTGACCTGGTATTTCCTCTTTCATCCAGGAAGCAGCAAAACTCTGTGTCCCAGCTCACCCTGTTGTTCATCGTCTCTGCCTCATTTCGGAATTCCCGGTCCTGTAGAAATATCCAAACCTTACGCTCTCATCACTGCTTATGTGTTTGCTAATCTTCTACAGGTAATGCAACAGGTTTACAAAAAATGTAATGTCCTTTACCTACTTTTAATATTTCAATTTAATTCAATATAAAACTAGGCCTACGCTGTTGGTATATCCCCTAAAAGATCTCTTTGTGTAGATTCATATGAGCCAAATTGGACATAATCGAGCATTATGTCGGGAAGTAATGGTCAAGAAAATGTGTATTTTGCAAAAAAAGTCCCTCCAAATAACTGAAATATGAACAATTACAGTAAGATATGACAAATATAAGTTAGATCTCCTCCATGAGGTTCATATGAGGTAGATTTAGACTAAATCGCCTTAGTGGTTATTAAGTTATGTTCACAAAACCTTTTCATTAACAAGCTCCCCCTAGTGAGTAAAATATGAACCATTAGACAAAAATGTGTAATATACAAGATGGATCTCATTAAGCCCATTCATATGCCCCAAATTCATACTAAATGGAACCAACGATTGAGACATCAGGGCAAAAAAAATGAGATTTTGGCGATGAAGCTCCCCATGCTGGCAGAAATATGCAACTGACCTATCCCAAAATCAATCCCATTCTTCATCACAATAAGGTTGTGTTCAAACCCCATAGTCCGCTTCCTTGGTCACCTGATGCCAGAATCATATATTTTACAGCTGGAAGTTCACAAAGGTAAAAGTCAAACAGACTTTAAATTGAAAACGAAATGAGGTTCAATTATTGGTCAGACTATTAGCGGGTAAAAAAACAACAGTCTCCTTACTTCAGCTGACCGCGGACACGACGACTGGTCACACATCCGAGTCTTAAATAATATAAAACATAAAATACAACAAAGACGATCTGCAATCCGAAGAACTCACCTGAACACGGCTGACTCTAACCAGATCCTACTAATACTTGTTATGTTTTAGAACCCAACATCTTCTTGAATGAATGAATTCAGAGTGAATGACTGCAAGGCTCAATACTATCAAGTGAACACAGCCTGCATAAAAGTCAAGACATAAAAAGTTGAAGCCTTATGGACAGGAATACATTTTAGCATACATATTATAGGAAATATGTAGTGTTTTATATGATGTGTACTGCCCATCGCACAGGACTAGTATCACCATGAGAACCTCGTGTCATTCAGAACTTACACTCAGGCGTCTGTGTTTCGCGCGATGCATTCCCATAAGGTAAGTGAAGTTTGTATTGTAAGAGAATTTTCTGATATTATCCGCACAGGTATGACGTTCTTCAAATAGTTTTTGAGGTATCGTTTTGACACGAAAGATCTCTGGCGAATATTCAATAATATCCCCAACCTTTTTTGGCATTCCATATTTACGGTTACCTCTGAGCTTTTGAAATCGCCGTCTTCCTCCTCAATTGGCTCTGTCTGGAAAAATTCATCAGGAAAAAAGTGGTTGCCCGGGACCAGCATGGCTTGATGTGGCCTCCTCTTCTGTCGATTGCTTTCCTCCCTCTGCCCCCCCAACTTCAACATCCCGTCACAAAAATCCAGCACCTGATTTTTCTGGATTGGGGAAACAGGACATAATAAGAGTGTAAATGTAAATATATATTTACAAATATATGTACCAAAGAGTAAGAAACAAATGTAAAACAATGTAAAAAACAACAAAAACAATAAAATGCACACACAAACATGATTAAATGGAGATATAAGTTAAGTAAAGGAATAGAAAAAAGATAAATGCAGGGAAATTCCGTCGTCCCTGACAGCAATGATATAGCCCCGAAAGTCCCCATTCTCCTGCGTTGTACAAGCAACCCCCCTGATTGAACTCCTCAAATTAAATATGACTAGATGTAACCGTTACCCGGGGCCATAACCAGGTAACAGGTTGGACTTATGGGGGGGAGTTATAGTAAAAAAAAAAAAAGTTTTATTCAAAATTCCGCCTTTTTGAGTGAAATACTCTAGTAAAATTCGGAAAATATAAGTTAGACTTTGAGGCAGTTTATATTTGGACTAAATCAGAACCATGGTTAGGAAGTTATGTTCAATAAAACGTGCTTATGTAAAAAAAAGCCCCCCCCCAAAAATATGGGCTAAATCGGATCAATGATTGAGAAGTTATGGCACAAAAACTTTGATTATAGAGATAAATCTCCTATAAGTGGAAATTTGTGAATGACCTTTCCCCAGAATCAATCCAGTTCTTGCTCTAATTTAGGTCTCATGCGTTAACACATAGGATCTAAAGCGGACGAGGACGATTCCATAACATCCCAGACCTTTCAGAGATATAATAAGGCTTCAGGAGGTGCATGCCGTAACACTCACCTCCGAGGAAAGTGGGACCTCCAGAACAGCAGTGTATGAGGAGGGGGCCTGGTCAGACCACAGCTCCGGGATTGAGTAGGCTGTCTCGACGGTTACCTTCAGCAGGTTGGAGGCTGAGAGTTCGGTCTCGCACAGCAATGGTTGTGACACACTGACATACACATCCAGGGCTGACTGCTACAGATCGCCAAATAACAAGGAACATCCATGTTTTATTTAACCGTATAACAATGATTCTGTTTTCAAACACCAATGTCATATCAAATATTGAAAAACTTGTCAGCTGTGTCTTACCTTAAGTTCTGAGATTCTTTCCGAAATCTGGTGGGATATGGAGTAAATATTATACTTTGGCCAGGCTGAGATTTAGTAGCAGGGGAAGTTAAACTTCCTTTCATACGGAATAAATAATTTCATTCAGGTAAATCAAATCAGAGGCAAAACTCGAAACAGCATTTATTGAGTTGCAATTGAGAACAATTAAACTAAAATCAATTGACAAGTGCTTCTAACTTTACTTCAAAGACAAGAACAGAGTGAAAGTCGTAAAAACTTTAGCTTGACTCAGAGTTGGCAAAAATTTGGATATTATGCCCTCTTCGCGATCTAAAACTGGGACGTTAACCTTTCAACCTTGCAGCTGGAGCTCTGGGCCGATTTGGGTGGGTGTGTGCTCACCTCTTTCACTGGCACAGTGGAACAGAAGCTGCACTGACCTGACGGGAAAAGAGAAAATCAATCCAAAGTCCCGGACTCTAAAAAAACGAAAATCTGGAAAGATAAACTGAATTGTTTAATTGCAGTATATTAACAGTCTTTAGTGGAAACGGCTGTACCCCGTAGCAGCGGCAACAGGTCTACCACAGCCTGGCCCTGCGCCTGCGCCTGCTTCGGCTCCACTTTCTTCTCCTCAGCTGGGAACTCGGTCACAGTCACTGGATGCAAAACAACACAACTCACGTTAGAACTACAGAAAAAAAGACTTCACATCAAACCCCCCTGATTTATTCAAGATTAAATTAACACTATGAGTACAATGAATGATAACTGCTTTTGTTTAAGTATAACTATACTGGTTGTGAACCAACGGGGCTGGTCCAGCTGTGTCGAGTTTGGATTTCTGCACTGGAGGCATGCATACAAAATCGTGGATGGTTAACAAATAACACAATAACCCACAATCAACTGACAATGAAACTATAGCAAAATCTTTTGGTTTAATTGTAAATGTAATGTAAAAAAAAATAATAATAACACCAAATATAACCCCAAAACAAGGATAACCCCCGAAAAGTCCCCAATCGCCTTCGTCGTACAAGCAATCCCCCTGATCGAACTCCTCATATTAAATGTGACTTGAATAAAATCAAAAATGTCAAATTGACTTAACTATTCCTAAGAATCCAGCAATATGCTCTAAGATAACATCCTATAATGACTCAATATGAAGAGAGCGATTTCCACTAATTTGTTTGAAATATTTTCAGACTTCAACATTAAAGATGGTTAACAATGTTAACAGGGCAATAAATGTAAAAATGAATGCTAAAAATAATAATTTATGAGTATCGCAAATCCAGCGGCATCAAAGGTGTGACTCAGCGATAATTTTACAATCTGCCATGCTCCTCTGCTGCCCATGACGGAACGGTTCTTTCATTGTCTGTCATATTAAATATTTGGAATCATTCATGTCAGACACTGGTTAGGTCAGCAACAGTTTTGAACTCATCTTACATATAATCGGTTTAAAGGCAATGTTACTAAGAGCCTGAGCTTCCTTGGTGCAGAGGAAGCTGAAGCTGAAGTTGTAGTCGATGCAATTCTCCTCAGGGTTGACCTGCATCTTTTCGGACTCTCCTAGTACGGCTCCACCCAGTTCAGCACGAAGAGAACTCTGGAATATTTCTACCTCTTCTTCTTTCTGGAAAAGAAGAAACAGATTATCGAACATTCATTGAATAAATCTACACTGTCATTCTCACAAAAAACTTTCACTGTCAGGGTTTCACCTTAAGCATCATTTTCATTTCAAAATATTGCATTACATAACAGTAAATGTATTTACATATATACACATTTTATATATATATATTTATGTTTAGGTATAGTACAAATATACTTAGACTTTTAGAAAATACTATTCTTTATAATTGTCAGTGTACTTAAGTATAAGTTATAAGTATAAGTTAAGAAATTGTGTTAAATATATCTCTGGTAAGCTTATAAATTGTATCCCGCAAGTTTTAATTAAATTATTTTAAAGTAAACAAAAAAAGTACCATTATTCGAACTAAACAACTAGCCTCTAGTTTTCTGTATGAACTTTGACCCTGGAGCTAGCTAACAGAAGGTTAATCAATCAACGCCATATTTCATTATTATGGTCACAACTGCTATTAAAAGAATTAATGAGTTCACCTGGTTATGGCCCCGGGTAACGGTTACATCTATCCTCATATTTGCTGACATCACGGTGAATGGTCGCTGGAATCCCTTTTATAAACACACCTGTTTATTTTTACACCGAACTAACAGCGCCGCGCGGGAAGCGTCTTAAATACCTAGTCGAGAGTACCGAGAGATAAAAAACGGTATGGTACAGAAGGAAAGCGGTGTCGGCGTTTATGACGTTAATTCACGTCACTTTTGACCGTTAACTTTAGCTGCAGTTTGGAGCTGCGTTTGACCTCTTCATACGCACGAGCCCCGTCTCCATGGCAACATCCGTATCCATGGTTGTGAGATCAGAGACAACCTGAAATATTATTGACGCATGCAAGTATGACTAATATATAATTTCTCTATCTTAAGTTTGTATAAAAAAATTTAAAAAAAGCGTTGATTACGATTAACTAACTGTAAAAGATTTGGTTTTGGTCCAAGCAAGCGTTCTTATTAGTTTTGTTGCCTGTTGCTAAGCATTACCGGATGTCGTTTTATTTTGAAGGGAAATTTGCGGAAGTTGTATATGTTCTAGAGACCAAAATAAAGTGTGAGCGGTATCTTCGTGTTGAGATAACGAGTGACTGTTTTCATTATATTATAGCTTCACAATAATAGACATGTTTCCGAAAACTCTCGGTTACATAACTATAGTGATGTTAACGCGGTAAAAAATGTGTACAAAGTTCATGTCATTTTAAAGTGGAGAGGAGAGGGATTTTTGCTGCAGAATAGCATCCATGTCCACTAGGGGGTGCAATATGCTTATACTACAACCTCTAGTTGTGAAATTAATTGTAGGGTTTTCTTAAACGCTATGCATTGTGTTCTATGCAGAGGACTAATAATGAGTTCTGCAAATCGTTCTAGCAGAAAAATGAACCGTTTCAAAGCTACAGCTCAGATATTCTGACATTGGATAATGGTGCATTTCCTGGTTGGAAGAGCACTGACAAGTCAGCAGACAGAAAGTCAGACAGAAATCAAGTATAGAAAATGATTTTCAATTACTATGAACATTTCAAACCACATCACAGCAGTAATCTGTAATCTTTCTTCGACATATGCCTTCTTACAGTGAGGGCTGAAGGGCTGGTCGGAGGCAATATTATGACTTTATTATTAACTGAACATATTATGAGTTAGGCCTCTTCTACGTTAAGTTTTGACTTCATTCATGATTTGGAAGTAAAACTTGTCTTTAGCAACTTCCCATAAAATGTTACTTTCTAAATAAAGAAGCCTGCTTGTGGAAAAGATGATATAAGGGTTTATGGCGGCAATTAACATTTTGTCATCACATTTTGCATATAGTTTTAGCCCACAGAGCATAAAAATTTCTATACCAAATATTACAAAATCTAGTTAGAAAGTGATGTGAAGTAAACACTTATATGGTCGTAGATGCACCATAATCATAATATATTACTTATCTTTAATTCATGAGAGAAGTTCAGTTCATATTCATGGGATATAGGAGGAGTTATATGGATGGTTTATGATAAATTAATTCCCTTTTAATATAAGGATGTGGGAAGAGGAGGAGGACAAATAAATGAAGGAATTAAAAACCCAAATAATCATTAAACCTTGAGCTTGCCTGGGTCTTGCTCTTTCAATATTTGCCCATTGATGGCGGATGGTGATTATGATGAGTTTCCTGTCCGGAGAAGGTCTTTGAGCTGGAAGGGATTATGAAGGGAATTCACAAGGATAAATATATATATATGGCTATAAAATATCACTGTAAATATTTTTTGTACCGCTGTAAATCACAATAATATAGTGATTGATTTTAATGTTACTTACTGACTATCTGCAGCCACTTAATGGTTGTGATTCTCACACTTTGTCTTTTTTTTTAAGGTGTAAGAACTGGCAGTATCTGTTTTAACTTTGGCTTAAGTTAATCCCGAATATGTTAGACCTCCAAACATTTAATATTTAATATTTAAAGGTGCAGTTTGTAAAATGTAGGCGTATCTCTTTGAATAAATGGAATGTACAGGGCGATGTTCTAGATAAATACATAAACTGTATGTTTTTGTTAATGTACAATAAGCTGAGAGAGGTCATTGGCCTGTTTGTACAATGTAACTGGTTCCTGGACTGGTTCTGGGAAGGTGGCTGGTGGGTCCGACCTCCTGCTTCCTGGGGCTGTGAAGAGAACGCGGACTACGCAGTAACCATCAGTTTAACTCTCAACAATCTCATGAACCGTTCGTCAAATTTCATTTTGCTAAATTTTACACACTGCATCTTTAATTTTTCAAATTTAAATAAGACCATTTCATTAATAAATGTATGTATTGATTTCTTGTTTGTATCCTTCACACCAGGGAATCGATTAAAAACAAATATCAAAATATACTGCAGAGAAACTTCATATAAATATATGGATGTTTTAAGAGTTCAGTACACTGAGGAAACGCTTCGATTATAACTCCTGATTTTAAAAAACAAGCTTTAATGAGTATTTTTAATCAAGATTTTCCAGCCAGCCAAGATAATTACGAAATATGAAAGGATTTCCTATTTTTTTTAAGTATTTCAATGCTGGGTTTGAGCATCAGCTCTTCTGGATTAAAGTAATTACTGAGTCTAATTATCATTTTTAAGAGGTTCTGCAATCTAGTTTCTGTCTACTGAACATTTTAAAATTCGATTTATTTACAGCAACCGACAAATTCTCAAACGTCTGTTTAACTTTTGAATAATTAATGAAATTATGCAGAATATCCTCAAAAATCCCCCGCAGGAAATGTTCCGAATTTCTCAGGGGAGCTTGGGAATTTTACAGGAACTCCAGAATAATTGCGCGGGATTAAGAGTTGTGCATAAATCGAGCTTGAATTCCTTCTAACGTCCCCGCCGAGCTGCAAATGACCTTCACATATTTCTGCGGCGTTCCTTCAGCTTTTCTGAAAAGCATTTCAAACACAAGTGTTAATGTGCTTATAATAGCCTTAACTTGGGTATCTTTCATTTCATAAATTGTAAATATAATAAGAAAAATCCTTGTTTATGTTCCAGACTTTCCACAGAGTGAGCCGGACCATAAAAACGACATGTTAAGTAGCTGTTTGAGAACGCGCAGGACAGATTTCTGGCGAGGCGCTCCAATCACCATTAAACAAACAGTATCCAGACTGACGTCTACACCCGTTCATCAGAGCCTGGGCACCATCCTCTCCCTCTCGAAGCTCCAAATTAGGTCAGTGCGGAGTGATAGGGATTCTAAATCAAGCATGTGACGGTCCAGAATAATCAGGTCCAGTGAACACAGTGATGCCAAAACTAAGTGGTACATACAGAGGCAACAAAGACAAAGGCGCCCCGCATCAACAAAGAACAAGAACCCACACAAAGCTCCACTTTCACTATAATCCAACTGTCATTGATGGGATTTTATTCTTCAATGGGGGAAAAAAAAAATACATGGTGCGATATGTTGAGGCGAAATACTTCAAATCTATTCGTTCCATTGAGAGCTGCAAGTAAATTGTGCACACAACAATGCAAATACAGCAATTGAAAATGTGATTTATGAGATGTGTTTACAATCACGAGTCACTTTCCAAACTGTTAACAACACAGCACTTTAAACATTCTGTAGCAAATATTTAAAATACATAACATGGGTTTCAGTTTATCACAGCAGTCACAGTCTCAAACGTTTTTAAGTAGGTTATTACACGTACAGCAACAGTATACTAAACATCTTTATTCATATTAACAAAGTACGTCTTTCACATGATATCGGAACTTTTTGTTATATGTAAACATCACAACAATGACGTTTCTTCAATCAAAATAACTTTATATCATTAAAGTTCAATATAACTATCCTTCTGTATCTCCTTATCAATTTATTCAAAAGAACGTCTTTATACCCATGATCTTCAACACAAATTAGTGACGTAAATCTAACCTCTAACTCAAGTAGCAATATTTATAAAAAATGTTTATATTCTTAGAATAAAAAAAATATATTTTTCTCTTAAACATGTGGGCCACAACTATTGTCACCCTGCATTTAATATTTAGCTCCGCCCCCCTTTTGCCACAATAATAGCCTGAGTGTCCTTCTGTAGTCTGTGATGAGGTCTGAGAACACATGAAGAAGATCTGGGACCATTCCTCCACACAGAAACTCTCCACCTCCTTCAGGTTCTGAGGTCCACGCTTGTGGACTCTCCTCTGCAGCACATCCCACAGATGTTCTGTGGGGTTAAGGTCAGGTGTCTGGGATGGTCACGGCAGAACCTTTATTTTGTGATCTCTGAACCATCTGCTGGTATTTGATGGAGTCCATGGATCCATGTCTTTAAGCAAGATGTCCAAGGCCTTTGGAAGAAAAACAGCCCCACAGCATCAGCGATCCACCACCAGCCTTCACAGTGGGTGTGAGGTGCTTTTCTCTCGGATTTTCTTTCTTTCTACGCCACACCAATCTTTGATGTTTGTTGCAAAAAAGCTCTACTTTGGTCTCATGTGACTTTTGAACTTGTTCCATTGAAAGTCCCAGTGTTGTTTGTCAAATGTAAAAGCTTTAGTTTTTGTGTGGATGACAGCAGAAACTTTTTGCTTGCTACCGCCCCAAACAGCCCTTGTTTGTGTAGGCGCCATCTGATGGTGGTTAAGGAGACTTTCTGAGCCCAAGAATCAACTGACTACTACAATGTTTCTAACTGTAAAGGTGTCTTTTGCCACTCGGATAATCCTTCTCACATCGCATGGGGGATCAGTTTGCAGACATGTCCTCTTCCAGTGTGATTTTAATCATGTCCAGTCGCTTTAAACTTCATAACTACTGATCTCACTGTTGAAGCTGACATTCTGAACCATTAAAAGATTGTCTTGTCTCCATATCATTGCTGTGTTTTCTCTGGTCTTTCCCATTGTGAAGAACCTCAAAGAAGAATTAGGCCTGTGTCACTTTACATTTATGCCACAGTAAACAAGGAAGTCATTGTTGCCCATTTCAGGGCTCATACTCAAACAGGTGAACCTAAAAATGCAAAATAGGACTAGTATTCTTCAGTTACATTTTAATCACAGGATTTCCTTCCCTTACCAATAATTGTGGCACCTGAAATTACAATAGAATTTTACCATAAAAAAACTATAAATGAGATTTTTTTTTCCCTGTTAAAAAGCATTCTCGACCTAACAATGTGACGTTTTCTGGATAAATACCCCAAAGGAGAAAAAAAAAGGTTTGTTTAAAACAAATATAAATAATTTGAATTAAGGATCATGGGTATAGACCGTTCAGATATTTAGTCAATTTCTGTCACATATCTTTTTCATAAGGGTGCCAATACTTCTGCAGGGCAGTGTACTTTGTGACTGAGAGTAGAGATGAGATATTACTTGTGAAATATTGGACACAGACTCTTATCATCACACGTAATCCTCCTGATACAGCCACCTGCTGTTGATCATGCTCAAACTTGCTACTGTGTGATGGGTGCTGCGAACGGACGTCATCTGCATGTTGTGATGGATGTTCTGCCAGGAACGTTCCAGGATCGTACGACAGCAACAAAAAAGCTGCCGCTTGAAATGTTTCTGGAAGGTCTTGCTCAGCAGGTAAAGGGCAAGGGGGTTGAGGCAGGAGTTGGTGTAGGCCAGGATACGGGCGACGACGCTGCATACGAAATGAACCAGCGACGTGTCCACCTGATGACGGGGAAGATGGAGTTCATAAGATGGAGGGAAAACAGGCGTGTGCTCACGCGACAAAGTCTAGGATTATTTAGAACATGAATGTAACACGAACAGAAAATAAATCATCTGTCCAAGGACACACAAGCCCCCACTACTTTAAAAAGTGAGTTAGTTAGTTTGTTTTGGTATTTCGTTTCAAAAACGAATATTGAAAAAATGAAAAACAAAATTTTTGAGATACAAGAATCAAAACTGGAAAATCAAGACGTTTTTTCCTTTGCAAGATCAAATATGGATGAGAGGAATTTGAAAGGGAATGACATTGAGTGCTGTCAATCATCACTTATTCCTCAACAGTAGCTGTTTATTTCAAAGCAATATGAAGAAGTTAGGGGTGGATTCTCAGCTCTTCTTACTGGTCTCGTCTGCATCACTTCCTAAGGTCTTTACTCTTAATATGAAATACGTCAGCAGACCAGAAATCGAGGTTCAAACAGGATACTGAGGAAGAGGCATTAACCATGGATATTCAGAAAGTCCTATCCAATAGCAAGGACTTACGAAACAGAATGATGTAACTTGCTGAAACCAAAAAAAAAGTCTAATAAGGGTCGAATAGTTTTCTAAAAACATGCTTTACCAAAAGATTGAGCTTTTCTATGAAATACAAAATATTACCATTAAATAACTATACATCTGTTAAATTCTTTTCCCCTGTTAAAAAGCATGCTTGACCAAACAATTTGCCCTTTTCTGTTTAATTTAAAGAGTATAAGACAGTAAATTAATAAATGCCCCAGAGGAACAAAATATTTATTTAAAGAAATTATATTTCCACATTTATCTTTCTTGGAGTGGAGATTAAAGGGTTAAGATATGAAGTGGTATTATGAGACGGGACAGGCCAGGATTGGTGTATATAGATAGGTCTTTGACACACTACATAACACAATATTGTATGTCTGTCTGTTTTACATACAAAGATAGGGTTGGTTGTAATTGTTCACACTGTTGATAAAGTTTTTGAATGTTTTAAAACTGAAATTCTGACTATATCTTCATATTTGATGTTTTGTGAGCTCCATGAAGTTATTTCTGGGCTTTAACCTTGAGTAGTTCAATCCTCGGCTTCATAAAAACAGACCTACACTATCGTCCCCTGTGTAGCAAGAGTATATCCCCCTAAAATCCCCCAATCTCCTGCAATGTACATGCAGCTCCCCTGATGGTACTCCTCAAATTAAATGTGACGTTATGCCTGAAAAACAGTGTTTTTTTTTTAAATAGCTCCCCCTAGTGAGTAAAATGTAAATTATTTAAGTAAAATATGATATACACAAGATTGATCTCCTTGAGCAGGAAATTTGGACTATATCGGACCAACGCTTGAGAAATTATGGCCTGACATCACATGTGGAGTTCCTCAAGTGTCTATCCTAGGGTCTCTTCTATTTAACATCTACATTCTGCCCTTTGCTCATATTATGGGATATTATAACATCTCTTATCACACCTTTTCAGATGACACACAACTCTACAGTCCCCTACGTTTGCTGGATGCAGGCATTGAACATATCAGTTGGTGGACGAGCCAGAATTTCCTTCTATTGAACACCGACAAAACCAGAATCCTTGTTTTTGTTCCCAAACACGAAAGACTAAAAGTCAGCGCATACCTTCGATCCTAAAATCCACAAATCAACCCAGAACCCTTGTGTCGCTGTGGAATTATGGACTCAGACCTGAGTTTTGAATATTATATAATATCCAATACATATCAGCCGACATGCACCAAAAAAAAAACATTTTGAAAATGAAGGGTTTTCTGTCCAAACAAGTTGCAGAAAAAAACTTCAACAATTCGTTTCACGCGTTTTTCTTGTGCAGGCTAGATTATTGTAATGTTGGGTTCACAAGTTTCAGTAGGAAATCAATCAGACAGCTGCAGCTGCTCCAGAATGCAGCTGCCAGATTCCTTAGAAGACCGAAGGGGTGTAGAAGATTACACCAGTTCTTAAATCACTGCACTGGTTTCCTGTGTGTCAAAGAATAGACTTTAAAATCTTGTCCATAAAGCACTACATGATCTCGGGCATGAAAACATCTCAGATTTACTTGTACGTCACGAAGCATCCAGAACCTCCTCAGGTCGTCTGGGATTGGTTTTCTTCATGCTGTGAGGATCAAAATCAAGCCGGGTGAAGGAGATTTTTTACTTCTATGCTCCTCACCTGTGGAATGAACTCCATAAAGACCTGACTTCAGCACAAACTGTCACATTTAAATATTTAGAAAATATTTTCTTTATATATTCTATTAGATTCTTAACCTGTTTTGGATCTGTAACCTTTACTTGCTTTCTTTCATTTTTTTTGTCTTTTAATACATTTTTATACATTTCCTCTTTGAACTATTTATAACACTTTTTTTTTTTCTTTGTTTTTGGTACCACTTTACAATAAGACCCCCATTATTAAGGATTTATAAATGGCTTGTACAAAGTTGTAAACACTTTACAAATCATTAATATGCTGCTATAACTCATTAGATATTAAGGGCAATCAGAGACATGATGCTTGCCAAATAGTGAGCACACCCATCTGTACTGCTTACTGGATATTGCCAAATAGTGACCCAAATTGATAAATTAAGAGCGTTTTTTTAAGCTGGTTCTAAAAGTTTATAAACTACAACCTAATAATAAACCATTATAAATCTTTTATTAAGATCTTAATGTAAAGCGTTACCTAATTTTCTTTCATCTTTGTTTTAATGTCTTATTGTTATTGCCATTTTCTCTGTAAAGCATTTTGAATTGTCTTATATTTGAATAAGATATACAGAAATCATTCCACTTCTTCCTCACACTAAGGTCTATGAAGGTACAAAATGCTAAAATGTTTTTTGAGTTATCGCGTTGACACCAATGATTCCGTGGATACGGCGGCTGCGGCTGCGGCGGCGGCGCCGATCGATTTCTCAGCAATAAAATTATGAACACATGTTGGACATCTTATTGACTGGTTCAACCATTTTTGTAATGTGCGGAGTATTTTTGTGTACCTGGTTGTAGTGGTAGGAGCGGTATAAGTAGATGACGTGACTGGGCAGCCAGCATACGGCAAAGAGTCCAACAAACACCAGAACCGTCTTGGCCAAACGCTTCCTCGACTCGACCTGTTGAACCAAAGAGCAAAGTTGGATTTTCAGATGTCGCTCCAAAGACTAATCACAAGCTGCTGCCCGCTAACAGATTAGCCGCAGTTTGGCTCTAGCTTTAGCTATCGTTAGCTCAGTTAGCTGTGGTCGCCATTCCTAGACTACGGATTTAAATCAAGTTTATTTGTTCTTGTGCAACACACTAAGAAAAAATTGAAAAGTACACAAATATCTAATATCAGCCCAGTTATATATTTTTTTAAACTAAAATACCTAGCATGAAAAAAGGAAATTACAGTTTTAAGG
The DNA here is from genome assembly GCA_009660295.1 of Lophius piscatorius. Taxonomy (NCBI): domain Eukaryota; kingdom Metazoa; phylum Chordata; class Actinopteri; order Lophiiformes; family Lophiidae; genus Lophius; species Lophius piscatorius. The sequence continues at coordinate 132,067 of VRLP01000237.1, forward strand.
CCTCTGGCGTAATGATGGACATCGTATAGGTCGCGCATTTTCAGTTTTTAGAATTTGATTCTGTATTTCAAATTGTTATGGAGAAGACTATGAAGTGGAATTTACTCCCTGCTCCTTCTGAAACTGGAATTATAAATAAAGCTTCTAAAATTACGGGCACCTTTTACAAAAACTGAGTAAATTAGAGGCAAATAAATGTCTTCATTGTCTACACCCATGATCTTTCATTCCAATTATTCACAAGAAAATCAAACCTGTAACTCAAGTAACTATATTTATAAAAAATCTTTATATTCTTAACATGAAACCAATATTTTTCTCTAAAACATGTGCCACAATTATTGACAACCTGCTTTTAATATTTCTTGCAGCCCCCTTTTACCATAACAGCAGCCCTGAGTCTGAGGTTCTGAGGGCCACGCTTGTGGACTCTCCTCTGCAGGACATCCCACAGATGTTCTGTGGGGTTTAGGTCAGGTGACTGGGATGATCATGGCAGAACCTTTATTCTGTGATCTCTGAACCATTCTTGGGTTGATGTTGAGGTGATCTTCAGATCATTGTCTTGCTGGAAGGTCCAACCACGACCCACTTTAAGGTTCCTGTCAGAGACTTTTAGGTCTTCATCCAGTATCTGGTGGTGTTTGATGGAGTTCATGGAACCATGTATTTTAACAAGATGTCCAGGACCTTTGAAAGAAAAACAGCCCCACAGGATCAGAGATCCACCACCAGACTTCACAGTGGTTGTCCAAAAGCTCCAATTTGGTCTCATCTGACCTCGGACCTTGTTCCACTGAAAGTCCCAGTGGTGTTTGTCAAACTGTAGGAGCGTTAGTTTGCGTTTGGACGACAGCAAAGGCTTTTCGACTTCCCTCCCAAACATCTGGTGTTTATGTCGGCTGATGGTGGTTAGGGAGACTTTCTGACCCCAAGATTTAACTGACCTCGGACCTTTCTATCTGTTATCATTAAAAAGTAATTTGCCTTTGCCTTTAAACTTCTCAATTATTGATCTAACTGTTGAAACTGACATTTTGAACTGCTGAGAGATGTTCTTGTCTCCATTGCCAGATTTGTGCAGCTCTATAACTTTGCAAATCATTGCTGTGTTCTCTTGTCTTTCCCATTGTGAAGAACGTCAGAGAGAATTAGGCCTGTGTCACCTCATATTTATACCCCGGTAAAACAGGAAGTCATTATTAACAACCTCAGAGTCCCTACTCAAACAGGTGAACCTGAAAATATGAAACAGGACTGTGAATATGCTTCAGTTACCAATTAGTCACAGAATTTCCATGTTTGAGAGAAAAATAATTGTTTTATATTAAGAATGTAATGTTTAGTTTTAGTTTTCTCACTGAGGTTAGATTTTTGTGAATAGTTTGAGTGAGAGATCATGCGTACAGGCATTGAAGACATTTTTTTGCATTTAAATTCATCCATTTCTTTTTTAAAAGTGCAAATTATTCTGGAAGTTACTGTTTATATTTGAACAAAATGGAAAAATATAACAATCAGATTTTCTAACATCTTAACATTTTAGAGATTATTATCTACTGAGGTCAGGTGTGACCTTGGTAGATCACAAACCGTGCCGCTGGTAAAAACAGTTCTAACACTGGCCTGTTGGCTAGCATGACAGTTTCCTTCCACAGGCATGTCTGAGGCGCTCCTCATCAGGCTGTGAGCGATGAAGGTGTAGTACACAGATATGACCAGCAGGGGAATGATGTAGAAAATGAGAAAGGAGGCCATCGAGTGGATCTTAGCATACAGGTCCCCATCATGGGGATAAGGTGCACAAGTGACAAAGGTTTCATTGGTGGAGGCAATGTTGAAGCTTTGCAGGTCTGAGAAGATGGCCTCAGGGATAGCCAGAACCAGGGAGAGGACCCAGATGAGCGCCACCTGAAGGACAATTCCAGTGGCGGTGCTTGATGTTTGGATGTCCAGAGGCTTCACAATGGCCCTGTACCTAAACAGAAGGAGAACGGGTAGATTAGTGAATCAAAGCGTCTGTATTTCACCACCTAGGAAGTGGATTTCATTTATTTTCTTTATTCTAGCTGCCCCTTCGAACGGTGTGGTTACAAACACCGACTGACTAATCCTGAATTGTATGCCTTTAAGACGTGTTTGTTTTTTTAGTGAAATAACCTTTTTTTTGTCTGCTGAGGTAAACGTTAATGCCTAAATTGCTTTGGCTCAAGGTTTCGTTTGGCTTTTGGTTACACAAGTTTTCAACTGGTTCTTCATTGGAGACATCACCTGAAAAAAATTAACTACAGCTGTAAAGAACAAACCAAGTATACTTTATTATTAGCATCGATCAGCATAGTTGAACTTGAGGAGGCCATGTGGAAAATGACAGCCAACTAAAAGAAACTTCTGTACATCATTATATATCAAAATGTTGGAATTTTCAATTTTATATGATATAATCGTGTTTATCCTACAAAAAAAAGTGGGTTTTTTTAAATCATAGTTGCATTAAGTAAATGCACAAGCCAAACAATTTGTTGTTTTTGGTTATTTTGTTTGTTTTTAGTTTGATTGTAGGCTGGTGGTTTATACACAGTTCAGGTTTTCACAGGTGTTGCTGAAAATAGAATAAACAGAAAGACAGTAAAGTACAATGTCCTACAGATGCACTGTAAAAAATAAATAAATCAATAATAAAGCTATATGACTGATTGTAAAATATTGACAGCTTTGGTTTCCAGAAGTTTGACGTAAAAAATATGGTGACCATATATAAGACATTACAATATATACGGCGTGAAAAAACAAATGTAACGTCAACGTGTTTACGGTAACAAGTGACAGTGAATTACAACAAATTCAGACGTCAAACAAATCAACATTATTAAATAAATAAATACCATATTTCTAGCTTCTTATTTCTGTAGAAGTGATGGCATGCACTTTCTAAATGGTTAAAGTTGTGGTTTTCCTTAAAAACCTTTCATTTGGATAGAATCTTCTTTTTTTTTACGGTAATGACTTGCTTGTAACATTTCTGTATTTTTCTGGTAATTTTACAAAAGGTTTGTTTTTTCACAATAAAATTCAAAATTTCTGAAATATTCGGACCATAAATGATAAAGTTTCCCTTTCTAAAGTAATCCAGCGTATCTGCTATGTTGCTATAATGTTTTTAACTTCACAGGTTTTTTTTTACAGTAATCTATACTGACAATTTTTATAGTGCATTATTCAAGTTTTGAATGAGGCTCTAATAATGTCATATAAACTACTTCGTCAAGACTCCACGGATTTTCCCTCTAAAAGCCACAGTAATCTTTTTTCTAATTGAATAATTGTCGTTTTATTCTATAGCAATTCATCATCTTCATCGTTCTTCATCGTCAGCAGCACTAAACGGGAGCACACAAAGGCATTCGTGCGTATAATTCTCTCCTGATCAATACAGAACAGTTAAATATTTGCTCTCTATGATGACCAAACATTGATTTTGAACATTTAATGTGTATTTATTGGGAGAAGAGCAGACGCGTGACGTCACGCGGAGCGTCTTTGCTGCCATATATAGAAAAGTTTAAAGTCGGTCATAAGATGAATGTTTGGATTTAATCACTCGGCCTACCTGTCGGCGGAGAGAGCTGTGAGGGTGAACACCGAAACTCCAACCGATGTGAGCTGGATGAAGGGGATGACTTTACAGCCCAGTCTCCCGAACAGCCACTCCTCGGTCAGGTACCGGCTGGCGTCCACCGGAGCGCAGGTCACCAGCAGAAGAACGTCTCCCAGCGCGAGGCTCGACATCAACAGGTTGGGCGCGTTACGGATGGATTTAGCGGAGCAAAAGGTCTTGATGAGCGTGATGTTACCGATTAGTCCCAACACGGTGATCACACCGTAAACACACGCGATGGCCGCGCCGGTCATCCACATCCTCCTGTGACGCTGCGCAGAAGTCACGGCGCGTGGAACCAGATATGGGTCTGAAAGGTTCGACGTTCCTGTCGACGGGGATAAGTCTTGCGTGGTACCAGAAGGAGGCAAGGGTTCGACTATTAGTTTCTGCGGACGAATCTACAGCTGCGTGGACCTTCTCCTGAGTGGGTCTGCAGCTGGAGCTGACAGGCAGATTGATCCACACGGTGTTCATGAGAAAACAGGTTTGGCTAGAGAATAAAAAAGAAATTAAAAAAACAACAGAAATCTTTGGGGTTTCACTTTTCCTCCCTGGATGTAAAAGTTCATGCATATTCAACTATGTATATTTTTGGATAAATACATTTGCCCAACTGTAAATGATTAATATTAAATATACATTTGCTGTACTGTCACCCAGCCTCATAGGGGTCAAAAGTCAAAAGCGGCCGTAGCTCAGTGGCTGGAGCGGCTGTTTCTCAATAGGGAGATCGTTGGCCGGCTCAGCAAGTCTACATGTTGAAGGGTCCTTGAGCAAGACCCTGAACCCAAAAGGCTCCCCACGGCGCTCAAAGGTCAAATGCAGAGAGTTATTTATTATTATTATTATTATTATTATTATTATTCGCCAACCCAGGCGAATGAGGAGGATTGTGTTTGGAAGGGCATCAAACGTCAAATCTAGGCCAAATCAACACGCGGAACACAAAACTGATGGAGTTGATTAAAAATGTGAGGAGATGTGCCCGGAAGAGGAGGAAAGGGTGGGCAGGGGTGTGAGGGTGAGAGCAGGAACTTTAAATGTTGGCACGAGTTAGAGTGATAGCAGACGTTGTGGAGAAAAGGAAGGTAAATATATTGTATGTCCAAGAGACCGCACCAAGGATCAGCTTTGAGCCCCTTCTTGTTTGCTATGGTGATGGACAGGCTGACAGATGAGGTCAAGCAGGAGTCTCCGTGATGTTTGATGTTTCTTGGATGATATTGTGATCTGCAGTGAGAGCAGGGAGCAGGTGGAGGGAAACCTGGAGAGGTGGAGGTATGCGCTGGAGAGAAGAAGAATGAAGGTCGGTCGCAGGAAGACAGAATTTATGTGAGTGAATAAAAGGGAGGCAGGTGGAATGGTGAGGATGAAGGAGGAGAGGTGGAGAAGGTGCACGAGTGGAAGAACTTGGCTTCAACTGTTCAGAGCAACAAGGACTGTGAAAAAGAGGTGAAGAAGAGAATACAGACCTGATGGAGTGGGTGGAGAAGAGTGTCAGGAGTTATCTGTGACAGAAGAGTAGCATCAGGAGTGAAAGGAAAGGTTTCCAAGATGGTGGTGAGAGCAGCTCTGCTGGATGGTTTAGAGACTCTGGCTCTGACAAGAAGACAGGAGGCAGAGATGAAGATGTTCAGATGTTCTCTGGGAGTGAGAAGGATGGACAGGATTAAGAGACAAAGTCAGACAAAGTCAGAGAGGCCAGATTGAGATGGTTTGGACACATGAAGAGGAGGAATAGTGGATCTACTGGTAGGAGGATGCTGGAGATGGAGCTGCCAGACAGGAGAAGAAGGAGAAGACCAAAGAGGAGGTTTGTGGATGTGGTGGGAAAGGACATGCAGTTGGTTGGTGTGACAGAGAAAGATGCAGACGACAGGGCAAGATGTAACAAATGATCTGCTGTGGCGACTCCGAAAGGGAACAGCTGAAAGAAGACAATCACAATTCAAAGTATAGACAGCTAGTGAATGCACTGAAGTCCTTCAATAAACAGGAAGCACGATTCCCTTTGTTTCAGAACTGTATTTTATTTGTAAAACATCAAAGACCCAAACAACAACCATAAATCATAACATTTTTATATGTTAAAGCAACTAACACAATTACAAAGGAGACGATGAGTTGCAGTAGGAGAAGCAGTCTGCTGTGACCTCAAACTGCTGCACCTGTCCAACCAGCAGAGGGCGCCTTTAGCACTTGCTCCAAATGTAAAGTGCGTTATAAATTAAATGTATTATTATTATCATTATCATGCACAAACTATTAAATTTATAGGATAAAGTCAATATAAAAATTTAAATTTACAGATATAATACGCAAATTGTTTTTAGATAATGCTATTTGATTATCTTTAATATTTTTCATATTTCAAATATTAGATATAATTAAATATAATATTAATATATTAAATATTTTTTGTTTTTCTTTACGTTGTACTGTTTGTTGTTTTTTTGTGCTGCCGTCGTTAATTGTTTATCTAAAGATCAGTTTTATGAAAAGTCTCAAAGGTCTAAAATATATAACTAAAGATTGTCCATCCATCCATTCATCCATCCTACCATCTATCCAACCATCTATCCAACCATCCATCCATTCAACCATCTATCTATCCAACCATCTATCCAGCCATCCATCCATTCATTCATCCATCCATCCATCCCCCCATCAATCCAGCCATCCATCCATCCCCCCATCCATCCATCCATCCATCCATCCATCCATCCTGCTCAGTAAAGATCCACTCGAGTTTTGCGGTGCTTTCTCTGCCCTTTAATCCAGACATGCATCAATATTTGAATTGGTTCCCTCCTCAGCCTGTGCTTCATCCTTTTACTGGGTTTCATATAAATCCTTTCAGGTTCTCTGAGTGTACTGCTGCAAACAAAAAGACAGATAAATAAAGGACACAGGTGAAAGTATAACATTCTTGGCGGGGGTAATAACCCCGGGAGCTCCCCAACGTGGACACTTCAGTCGCCTCAGGATAAAGGACCTCTGATGAAAAGGGGCTCACAGGCCATCATGTTGAAAGACCCCTCACAGGTGACGCATTGAAATGCTTCTTTAATACCAACTCAGGAAAAAAAACTAAAATACATTGACAACCAGTAACACAGCAAGATGTGACACGTCACGTAGATCTTCTCTCCTCATCTCTATTTTTTGTTCAGGGGATGAAATGAAAGCTGTTGAGATGTCCAAATCTGTCATGTGGAGGTATTGATGAAAAGAGCAGGAGGTCTGAAATCTCTTAGAGAATGGGGGGGGGGGGGACGTAACCTGGTAGTGAAAAGTTGGCCATTAGTAGACAAAGCACAAATATACAAATGTAAACACGCAATCATCTTTTGATTGTTCTCGCCCTTCATGAAAATAAAAAAAACGCCTCCGGCTTGGTGAAAATACAATAGAGGAAATCAATCTTTCCTGTCTCGAAACACAAAATGTCACGTAAATGTCAGGCGAAAAACGCTAGGATACGCTCAATATGAGCAGACACTCTCTGCCTCGTTTACAAGGGGGAAACAAAACAACACAGTTCATTTAAACATCCTCTCTCTGCAGCCGCCTTCCTGTAATATTCTGGAGCTTGGATTCCTTTCTTCTTTATTAGCCACCATTGATGGAAGCTGCATGGAAACTTAAATCTCATGTACTGTTCGAACTGTTCATACTCAGGTAATTCGAACTGTTCAGAAACAGGTATTCTATATATTCATTTAATTTTGACCCCCGAAAAAAGGGGATACAGTATATTTAAGAAATCGTCGCAGTTCCTTCATGTTAACACGGTGACTCAAAAACTATTTCACAAATCATTTCAAATTTCATACCCCTATAGATCTCAGTGCGAGGAAGAAGTGGATTGATTTTGGGAAAGGTCAGTTGCATATTTCCATCACTAGGGGGAGCGCTATCTCTCGCACCAATCTTTCGGGACATGATTTCTCAATGATTCAATCCAAATTTCGTGTAAATGAATCGATCGAGGAGATCTAGATCATATTTTACTCCTTATAGTTCATATTACAAGGGGGAGATTTTCATGAAAAAAAAACAGTTTCATAAACGTTGGTCCTATTCAGTCCAAATAGACCTTAAATGAACCATTTCAAAGACATCAAACTTGCATTAGTCATATTTTACTGTAACTGGTCATATTTCATTCTCTAGTGGGAGCTTATTATTGCCACATGGGGGCGCTTTATCTCCAAAAATCACAGTTTTCGGGCCGTAATTTCCAAACGTTTGGTCCAATTCAGTCCAAGTTGTCGTGCATATGAATCAACTCGATGAGCTCTAATTGTATTTGTAATACTTTACTGTAATTGGTCATATTTCACTCACTAGGGAGAGCTTTTTTGCACAATACACAGTTATTTTTTTTTACCATTACTTCACGACCATACTTCGGATTATGGCCAAATTGGCTCATATCAATCTACACAAGGAGATTTATCTGTCACATTAATTATTACACTATAATAGTTCATATTTTACTCATTAGGGGGAGTTTTTTGTGGACTGCTTGAGATTATTAATGAGTCATATTTTATTTGAGGTGTGCAATCAGGGGAATTAGTTGTACAACGCAGGAGAAAGGGGACTTTTGAGTGATATACTGCTGTCGGGGACGACTACATGGGCCTAGTTAAATCATAAAAAGTATTTCTACATAATTAAATGGGTTTCTTTCAGTACCAAACAATTATATTGGGCTAATGTGATTGGTTACAGCACAAACATAAACTCCATTTAGTGGGGTAATTTTACTACTGTTGAATTATTTGGACTAACCCTTTTAAATAAAGTTGGAACGGTTCCAAGCAACTAAGTTCATTCAACCCTCATTAATGATATTTACCCAACCCAAATACATTAAGTTGGACCAACATCAGTCACTCAATAGTGAAAGAAACCAGTATAATATATGTGGAAATACTTTCCATGATTTTTTCTTTCAAGAGTTATTTTTGCAGACATAGGGAACCTTCTAATGGACTAATTAAACGGTATGTTACATGTATATAGATCTATATTATCAGATCTATAATATAGTAATAATATGTTATTATAACAGTTGTTAATGATTTTTCTGTCCTTCACCATCACCGGTGACCTACAACACAACCATTTATGAGGGAGTGGAAATATTTTAGCGGGCTGCTTGTTGCTTCTGCACAGACTGTTGTATGAAAAACCTTGAACTTTTGATGCATCCTTTGTCCGAGAGTGATGGAAACATTATCAGAGGTGGCCAAGTAAACACATTCTTTCCTCAAGTAGAAGTCCATTTTCTTTCTTTCCTATAAAAGCTAAACTGTCGTAAAAACTCAAGTATTGATTTAACTTCTTTACCCAAGTTAAAGTGAAAATGTTCAGGTTATCCATCCATCCATAGATCCAGCCAGCCAGCCATCCATCATCCCATCTATCTATCTATCTATCTATCTATCTATCTATCTATCTATCTATCTATCTATCTATCTATCAATGATTATAATGTTTTGGCTGATATGTCTATGATTCTCTTGAAAAAACAATAAAGCTCCCCCTAGTGTCAGAAATATATGACTGACCTTTCCCAAAATCACTCCAGTTCTTCCTCACACTGCGGTCTATGGCTGTATAATTTTGAAAATTTGAAAATGATTCATGAAACAGTTTTGGAGTTATCCCGCTAACTTGAAGGCCCTCAGCTGCGGCAGCAATGACAATTCCCTATTTCAGTTCTGGATATTCTTCGGAAAAATCAGACATGTAGGTTTGAACGCTTTGGTACATAGCAAAAGTATTTATAGTGATTTTTTTTTTTTAAGCTGTAAAGCAACGCATAGCTTTGGGACAAATGTCTACGGAAGGTGACGTCAAATCCCACCAGTTTGTGATTTAAGAGCACATATGGAAGTTGCCCAAATAGGAACTTGAACAGATCAGATTCCATGTGGTTTGTTTTGTTCACACTGACACGAGAAAATCACATATGAGCAGGAAATCAGAGCTGGGACACATTTTTCCTTCAGAGTGTGAACGGAGCCTCTGGAGAAGGTTGTTGCTGCTGTTTTTATGAATCAGAATATTTTTATGCGCACGGAAATCGTATTTTTGTCCGTACGCCATCTTCTGACCCCAATCCTGTCTCTTTTTTGGGCGCTAGGTGTGGTGGGTGCTACTTGTCCTGGACTTAAAAGTTATATTTGTCATAAATGTTTATGGCTGCTGCTGCAGTCTAGTACCAACGACATGAAATAATTTAAAATCTTATGTTTTAAAGTGTAATCACACATTGGGATGGTATGTTTGAAATCGATATCTTCGACAGTCAGCTCTGTGTTTGTTTCCCATTTTGTGTGTGTGTGTGTATGTGTGTGCCTCTGGATGTTAAATCTTCGTCAAACCAGTCAGACAGGAATGTTCATCTGTTCCAACAGCACAACCTACATCAGCATGTCACTTCCCCACCCTGTGGACTGCATGATCGTATCAACCGTTCAACCCTCCCATGTATTCCTCTCTCTCTCTCTACTTCTCTCTCTTGCAATCTAAAGCAGACCAATAATAATAAATTAATAAGGATAATTGAAAATAGTTTTTCGTTACAGTTGGCTATGCACTGGTGAAATTGTCGCTGATTCTCCATATAAGAGCGTGAAACAGAGGGCAAGCCGTAACACGCCAGGTGAAAGGATCATTTATGCTACCTGAACTGCAGCAGTGGCGCTGATTGGCTGAGAGCATTGCCTGTCACTCACTCAGAGGCGGGAGGACACACCCATCGGCTCCATCGCGCACAGAGGACGCCGCCAGGTTTCGGTTCAAACATTAAACCAGCTTCTTTTTCCACCGAGTGGGAGCGATTACGGTATTTTTTTTAGACGTTTGTAGCTATGGAGATGATTTGTTCGCTGACTCTGCTGTGTTTAGGTGAGTACTAGTCTTTATCTTCCTTATTTTTGTTTGCGCCGTACAGACCGGCCACACCTGTTTGCGCACCTGAAGACAGAAGCAGGTTTCTGCCTGTTTATACTGACGACTTATTGACGACCGAAAAATAACCAATTGTTTAAAATGTGTGTAAAAGAGAAAAAAACAAGGAAATTAGTCAATTATAATTGAATTAGCTCAACATTAGGGTAAAGCATGTATTTGTAAAACTATTTCATCAGTAAGTCCTCACATGCTTTAAGAACTTTCTCCTCCTAGGTGGCCAACTTTGACATGTGGTGCTCCACCCCCCCCCCCCAGAAATTGTGACTCAAAATAATAATAATAATAATAATACATTTAATTTATGAGCTAAACCAAACAGTTGAGCAGGACATTAAAGGGTTAAAGTTATGAAACCTTGTGTTTTATTTTCGTTCTATTTTCTGGACCTTCCAATAAAATACCAACCACTAAAATACCAGTCACAAGTTTCCAGAGGTAATTTAAGGTCTTTCTTCAACGGTACAAAAAAAAAATCAATCAAAGATATTCAGCTTACTATCAGAAACTATTGACCTATCAGAGCTACTAAACTGTGACTCCAGTTCTAGATGTGTATTTGCTTAACTCCCCCACCCTTCAGAGACCATGGACCATTTCACCACAGTGAAACCATTTAAATGCTAGGGAAAAGTTTCTTCAAACAGATTATTTTTTATATCTCAACAAGTACCAATTTTCAACTCGTATGTTGTTATTTAAGGCTCGTTTCAATCGATGTAATCATTGCGGAGCTTAAATAACATGCCCTGTATTACATTTTGTCAGCTCTGACGTTATGTTTTTAACAAATAGAATATAAGACAAGTTAGAAAAATATTGTTTATTTTATTTTTAATATGTTTATTTCCATGTTAATCAGCAACGATACAATTTTTGATGTATGTTGAGGTATTGCAACATTGATTTAAGAGTGACTCATTAATAATCTCAAATGTCCATATTGACGCAAACCAACTCTTTCTATGAAGTCAGCAGTCTGCTCTAGGATCAGTTCCCATAGTGACTCAATAATAAAGATAAATGCAGTTAACTAGTTTTTCTGAGCTCAGGAATAAAACAAGATTCCTATGTGTCAAATCATACAAGCTTTCGACACTTTCAATTTCGACACAATTGGACTGATGGTTGTGAAGTTATGGACATGAAACTGTTTTCTACATGATGTAGTTATGTTCGAAAAATATTGTTATTCATAAAAAAAAAAAAAAAAAGCTTACTTTTCACCAAAGTAGGACTAAATCGGACTGTCGGTTAAAATATTATGGCCCAAAGTCAGTAATTTTGGAGAGAAAGCTCCCTCTAGTGATGGAACTGACTGTGTATAAATGATTACAGATCTCAGCAGCATTTTCCTAGTTTACTTCAAAAAAATATATTCCATGTGGTTTATTTCATTTGCCCATTATTTTTCCTTAGAGAGAGAGAGAGAGAGAGAGAGAGAGAGAAATGTTTTTTGTGCTATTAAAAAAAAAAAAAAAAGGTAGTGTAATGTTTTCACATCTCTCCCAGCATTGTCAAGAGTTGGCGCCATCACTGTGAACATCCCAGAGGAAACATATGAGTTCGCCCGCGGCGACAACATCACAATACCCTGCACCTTCAAACCCAAATCCACCCCCATACTAGTCGTCATCACATGGTCTCTGGAGGGAACAGCAGCTAACCCTAAAGAGGTCAGACTACTAAAAAGCCTTTTTGTCTTCATGTACTATGTATGTATGTATGAATAAGAGAACTTTGCTTCATTTAATTTTCCTCTGATGTTCTCAACCGACAGCTCCAGATCGTCAGTTATTACTCTACTGGTGCAATTACTGACATCAAAACGCTGTATGAAGGTCGGGTCTCTCTGGATGTAGATGTCGCCAAAGGAAAGGCCGACCTGAAATTGTCCTCCGTTAGGCCAGCAGACGGAAATATGTACGAATGCCGTGTTATGATCCCCAATGATGATGAGGGCAAGCCGGCCGACAAGGCACGTGTGGTGGTTCTAGGTAACGTTTCATTTGACTATATATATAAAAAAAAGAACTGTTTAAACTGTTGAATGTTGAATGTTACTTGTTGTTTCGGGCTTTCCATCGTAATATCACATATTGTACTGGGAGCGTTTGAGATCTCGGGGCTCAGTCGGCATCATGTTTAACATCAACTGTTCTAATGTGTAGGTTTCACAGCAAGGGAGTGCAGAAAAACAGCCCATAACATGAGGAAGTAGCTCATCCAAATGTACGATATATCATTTGACTTTACTGTGTCTCATCCTGAATGATTTTTGTGGACCCCATGGAGAGTTGTTGCTGCTTTTGTTGTGGCTAATGGGGATCCAAATATATAAATAAACTAGAAAAAGCCCTCCAAGACAAAAACGTCCACCAAGCCACAATAGTACCCAAGGTTTAGGAAAAATGAATGCCGATTTCTCCATAAATGTCTGAGTTATTGCCAGCCTCTAAATCTACTGATAACTCTGAGTATCTCGCAAATACTCTGTAGCCGGTGGTCTCCTGAGCCTTCCACTTCAGCAGCTCTGTTCAGCCCACTCAGACCCCAGCTCCACCCCTAAAGGAACACAGAAGGAATCAAAAGAACTCTTGAAACAGCCCTAAGTCCATACCAAAATAAACCTCAAAGGAAAAACTGATCCACAGTTTTGGACCCTTACTTCCCCACCATATTCATTTTTTACTATTGTATTTTGTGAGATATTGATTTATTATTTGCTGATTCTGCCTGTCATGCTGTTTTAAGCAGCATGAATAAGTTAACATGTTTTTTCTTTTATGTTTTTTTCAGCACTTGGATCAACTGTGGTTGTTGTCAATGTGACATATGTCCATATTGGTTCATATGAATATACACAAGTCGATCTTTCCAGCATACAATTTATTTCAGCGTTATTGCTGAAATACGTTACATACAATACGTTACATATTGACTCAACGGTTACGTTGAGTCAATATGGACTGTTTCAGATTATCTGAGGAGTGACATTTAATTTTAGGAGTTCAATCAGGGGGGTTTAAATGTACAATGCAGAGGACTGGGGGCTTTTTTGGGATACCCCAATGTTGTCCTAGTTTGTTGTTCCTTATTTTATTTTTTTTCCTAGTTCCTCCAACTCCGCCAATCTGTAAGATCGAGGGAAAGTCCGAGTACGGCCAGAACATCAACCTGACGTGTGTTTCGGAGGAAGGCCAGCCGCAACCCACTTATAAGTGGCAAAGTCATGATGTCAAAAACACACCGCGTCTTGCAAGTCCCAGAACAACAGACAGTAAGTATCAGTTTCTCGCAGGACTGATCCGGAACACGGTGAGAATGACTTCACGGGCTGGATGCTGAATCTCTATCACATGCTTCCTTTTATTCCCTTTTTTTCTTTTTTTTTCTGTCTGTGTCAAATTGACGTTTTTTCTACGAACAAAAGACCATGAAAACATCAGAAAAAAAAAAGAAAAAAAGGAAAAGTGTCTGTTGTTTACAAAATAGAAAAAGCAAATATAACTCAATCAAGAAAGGCATGAGGTCTTAAGTTCTTTAAATAATGTAATTAATCCTATATTAAGTGATTGATAAGAGGAAAGCTGACAATATTCTCTTTACATCTCCATGGCAATTGAATTTATTATTTTTCCAGAAAATGAGCCTAATATTGGTTTAATAGTGATTTTCTTTAGCTTCCGTGAATGCATCAAATCAGCACAGTTTGCATATATTGCATATAGAAATGTAACAAATATTCAGGATTCTGAGGTATTATGACAATTATATTATTATTTTATTTAATAACTTCATAAAATTCTGAACAAACCAACGTAATAAAAAATATTCAAATTATTGATTCAATTCAAAATAGATAAGCATAACTCATTTTTGTGTTTCCCTCTCTGTCAGCAGAACTCCACAGAAGTTTTTAATCACAGGCATCAATACCTGCCAGAAAACTTCAGTTTACAAGTTCAAAATGACGTCTAAAATCAATCGATTTTCAAACATCAACCACGATGAACTTTAAATGTCCCTTGGTATGGTAAATGAAGGGATTAAGTCAGATGCCGGAAGTCTTGCCTTTATAAGAAGATCAGCTTACTCTGCTGCCTCCTGGTCTTCAGTGAAGCAGCAGTAATAATCATTTTTCTTTATTTTATTATACCTTTATTTAACCAGGACGTCCCATTGAGATTAAAAATCTCTTTTTCAAGAGAAGCCTGGCCGAGCTGGCAGCCAATCACACATTTAAAATACACCAAATATAACAAGTATCGTTAAGAATCCTCAGTAAATCAACACAACTCTATCAACACATAGTGGCATCTCAAGGAAAACAAGTACATGTCTCCGTCTTTTAAACTTTTCAATTTCAAGTGAATCCCATTTGAGGTCATTTTGTAGGTTGTCCGTCGTGCGGAGTAGGAAAAAGCTGTCAGTTAAAAGGCCACTACCAGAAAACCAGAGGCCTCTAAACGGCTCCCGGGATAAACGCATAAGCGTTAACCGTTTGGATTGTTTTTAGTAGTGAATGAAAAAAGTAAGGCATCGAAATCATCTGTTTGTTGGTCTGTTTCTGTCTATCAGAGGGGGGCATCCTGTCGCTGTTCAACATCTCCAAAGAAACGTCAGGATTCTACATCTGCACCTCAAGTAACAAGATCCGCTCTGTCACCTGCAACGTCACCCTCGCCGTCATGCCGCGTGAGTCCTACCATTTCCATCAGCAACACGGAAACTCTCCCATTGTTACAGATTGATATCCCTGAAGTTTAACTGGCTTGGTTTCATACTGCGGTGATTAAATGTTCCTTAATATTTTTGAGTTGTATGTTTATATTTATATATATCTACAGCAAAGCGTTACAATATGCTTCTCCTGGCATGCCCTCCTTCCCCCCCTGTAGCTTCCATGAACATGGGCTCCACTGCGTTGATCGTCGGTGTGGTTGTCGCTGTAGTGATTATACTGATCATCATCATTTACTGCTGCTGCTGCCGGAAGAAGAAGAAGCAGCAAGAGGAGGACTACGCCATGGGGTAACGTAGATTTATCAGAAACCACGCACGCAAAATTGACCCTCTGACCAAAGGAGCAGATGATGTAACACAAACAGAGGTGAACATCTGGCGCTATAATTACGCCGAACGAGCATCTGGTTCTCAGACACAACATTAGGAAATATATTTAATCAAGCGTACGGTCATATATAAATATGACCTTAGGTTTTGCAAAATGCATGTTGTTAGCAAGTAGCAATGAGGTAGATTTTAAGCTTAATTACTCACATCATCATAAAAAATTTTTTTTTTGAAGACGTTTTTAGTATCTGTTTCCTAAGGAGTAATCTGAAAGATATTCACATGCAAAACTGTGACTGTTTCCTGTCGCCCCCTTCAGAGTCCAGGGGGAGGAGTACCACGACAAAGAGACGACTGGAAATGGTGACAGCCGCCATGTCGAAGGGGAAGAGGACCGAAGAGTTGATGATGAGTCCAGCGTGAGGAACCCCTCAGATAGCCGTGACCGCTATGACGAACGGAATGAGCGTGACCCTGACCGCCGCAGGGATAACGATGACCGCCGCAGCGATTACGATGACCGTCCTAGGGATAACGGTGACCGTCCTAGGGATAACGGTGACCGTCCTAGGGATAACGATGACCGTCGCAGCGATTACGATGACCGCCCTAGGGATTACGATGACCGCCGCAGCGATTACAGCGAACGCCCCAGGGATTACGATGACCGCCGCAGCGACTACTCTGACCGCCGCAGCGACTACTCTGACCGCCGCGACAGACACGCTGATCGCAATGAGCGCCACGATGACAGCAGAGACCGGCGTTATGAAGATGACCGCTACGATGAGCCCTATGACGACCGTGAGGATGACAGACCCCCAGTCCCTGCCAATAAGCCACCAAGAAGGGATTATGACGACTAAGACCCCCAGTCAGTATCGACCACCCTGCTCCGTTGACTCTTTAATCTCCTCTGAGTTTAGAGCAGTTTTTTTCTATTTTTGCTCCAATTTATCTGGCGTAATCATGGCGCCCTCATAAAAACAAAAGCATGAAAAGCCCCCAATCCACTGAGTTTTACAAGGAACTTCCGTCATAAAACTCCTAAAATTAAATGTGAAGTACGAAAAACTGTATTTTTCACGATAGATCTCCCCCTAGTTAGAATATTATGAACTTTTAGAGTAAAATATGAAATATATAACACAAATCTCCTTGATTCAATTCGTGTGAACCAAATTTAGACCAACGGTTGAGAAATGATGCCACGAAAACTTAAGGAGATAAAGCTCCCCCTAGTTGCGTAAATATAACAACTTGCCTTTCCTAAAATGAATCCAGCACTTCCTCGCACAAAGGTCTACAGGGGTATGAAATCTTAAAAATGATCCATGAAATAGTTTTTGAGTTATCGTGTGAACACGAAGGATCTGCGGCAGCGATGAGGATAACATAATGTCTCAGACTTTTCAGGGCTACAATGATAAACAAATATCCTGCATGCACAGCTAAGCTTTAGTGCTATGCCTTGGTTGAAGACACACGGGACAGAAGTGGCTCAAAAAACACTTCTGTAGTAGAAGTAAGAGGACGTAAAGTCAGTTGGTGTTTGATGTTGTCGTTGTGAGAGTTCAGATGTTTGGGGGAAAGTTATTCGAAGACGTGTAAGGAAACCAAAATGTCACCCATAAAACTCTTCTCAGCCAATTCTGTTGTTTTCGCCAGAGAATAAATTTATAGGAGACAAAGTTTCTAAAGATTAGTAATTCATAAGTTAGATGGTATTTTGGATCTAAACTCTTTTGTGCTTGCATTTTTAAGAATGAGTGTGTGTTTATATGTGTGTCTCTGCATGCTGTTGTGTGTAACTGGTGGTAGTTTTAAGAAGTTACCTCCGCACTAAAGTTGCCCCCTAGAATTGTTTTAATTACCTGATTTAGATACTGTATATCCCTGTAGGTACGGACATAATACCTGTTTTTATGTCCTATCTACTAGGTGCTTCGTTTTTTTTTTTGTTGTAGTTAAATTTAGTTTTTTCTTTGCCCCATAATTTAAATACAAATGGGAGCTACTGCTTCATATGATTGTTTTCATAGCGAACATCGCCAATGATCTCTCAGGTTTTTATTTTTTTAATCTCGAATGAAAATTCTGATTTTAATATAACTTTTACCACAAAACCATTAAATATGTTGAAATATCATTTATAAAAATGTTTGATTAAATGCAGTGAATTATGACTATGCGCATTTTATTCTATATCAATATTTTGAAATGCATTCCATTCCTGAAATGTACTGTAAAGAAAAAATAAAGCTGATGTAACAAAACCAACAAAAATGCATCTTGCAACTTGAATGTTGAACGCTAGAGGGCGACATTGACTTAATTCTTGTATGACCTCATGCACGAGTTATGTCACATAATGTGGGATGAAAACAAATGAATATTAATAGATTAAATAGATTAATATTATATAATTAAATAGATAATTCATGTCATCAAACTTTCTTTCCTCATGGCTAAAATATCACCATTCGTCAGAATTCACCCGATGGTAAAATCAGTGAATACAATCCCAGGCTCCTATCAATGTCATTAGTGTAAACTGAGATTCCGCTTAGTAACAGCCAAAATCATTATTTTTTTAACATAACTTCCTAACTGTTGGTCCAATTTAGTCCGAATTTACCTCATAATAACATAAATTGAACATGAGAATTTTTATTTCTCATGTTTTACAGTAATTCTTAATATTTCACTCATTAGGGAACTTTATTTTTGCAAAAGAAAGATATTGATATATAAATATACCCTTGTGGTCATTTATGGTACTGCAGCTATCATCGGTATCCTTTAACACACATACGTACAAAATGAACGCAGATTACGTACTTAGTGGCGCTAACGTTAGCTGTTAGCGGCTAACTGGAACATTAGCCAGCTCACTATTAATAGTTCGCGGTGAATTAATTTGGGTAAAGTTTTGCTCAACAACGTGTTTGTAACATTAACTAGTAATTCAAAAAAACTATGTGTTAAAATACATGCCTAACTTATGTCGCCATAGCAACAGAGGAACTCAGGAAACGTTCTAATATTATCGGAAATCTCCAGGAGGGGGCGAAGTGTCCCTCTACAAAAGTCATAAACACACACGGGGGAAAGAAATGAAGTAGGACCCCTACCTGTGGATTTCTACTGCATTTCATGATAACATGTTGTAAATTCAAAGTCAATTCCTTTACCTGGAAGTCTGTGCGTCCGGTTTTTCTTGTGCGGTGTCATTGACGTCACATGCAGAGATGAAGTGAAAAGTCTACATCTGGATTAACAAAACTACACGTGTAAAATTTATCTGGCTCATTTGTGTCTATAAAAATCAACAATCTGATATGTAATGTGTTTTTTATTAAAACATTCTCACAACTTAATTAATAAAGACATAAAAAAAAGACAAGAAACATACATTTTAGTGTAACAAAAGGACAACATCACATTTCGTACAATCACAGTGTCTCTTCCATCAGCAATGGTGACAGAAATAATCCTCTGTAGTGGGCCCACTACAAAGGGTCAAATAGTCTTTTCTTTTTCTGGGGCTCGGTTAGTTTAAAACTCAGTAGCGTTCCTTAGAGATCAGGTGGATTAAGGTGCAATGGCTATTTCTCTTTAAATTGTATTATCAGACTCAAAACGTCTGAGAAATTCCGTCAAGCATGACCAAACGTCGATTGTTGGGAATGATCATACATCACGGCAAAAATATCCAGTATATGTAGAGCCACGTTTTTTTAAGTGGAGAAATAATTCCTCAAATTGGGCTTAAAAAGAAAACGGAGTGTGGAGAAAATAACACTTTAAAGCCGAAGGAGGATTCATGTAAGGAAGCAAAAATCCGACTCCCTTTTGTTACAGTTCAAACCGTTACATCAGTCGCTTGGTCTCAACACCAGGAGTTCAAGGTCAAACGTTGAAGAAGGGGACGTCAAAGAGTTCACAGCGGCCTTCACTCTCATTCATATTACAGACGTAGTCATTTTCAGATTGGGACGGAGGCAGACGGAGGTGCGGAGAAAAAACTGAAGGGTACAGGGAAAAAAAGTGATTAACACAAAGACTTCAATTACCAATTAAAAGGTAGATATGAAAGAAAAAAAATGAATGTACTTACCTTCAGAGCCAAGGAGCTCTTTGATTATCTTTGCACTTAGTATTTCTACAGAATGAGGGATAAACGACAGTCATATTTATGCAGTCCAGTAAATGTATCTTAGAATGTTATGGCGTACAAATAATTGTTGTATATATGAAATAATGAGGCTCTACCTTTGGTGGGCTGAAGAAGTTGCTCCAGTTCTTTTGATAAATCTCGCACTGGGGGGAAAAAAATGTAAAATTCAGCACTGAAGAGACTGGGTGTGCATGCATTTTCAAAGCTGTGAGTCGACCCAGTTTCATGCCAAACGATGACACGTCATCACACGACTTGTAAAATTTTAACTTGAGGAAGATATGTATTATTATTATTAATTATCCAAACCCAGATAAAAGTGGGAGGGTCGTGTCCCGGGGTAAAACCTATGCAAAATCAAAATATACCAAACACAAAACTGAATTCCGAACCGGATCGGCTGGTTCTCGGGTTAACACACTGAAACTGACTTCACTGAAAGCCCAGCAGAGACTGTTCTTCCAAAGAAAGCTGAGGGACGTACAGTCGAGAAGGTTCATCACCAGATCAATACCAGTGTGGAACGGGAACGGCACTGTTCAGGACAGGAAGGCTCTCCAGCGTGTGTTTTAAAAACACACACACAGTTCTTCTCTGGAGCAGTTTTCCCATCACTACAGGACATCTGCACCAGCAGCTTCATCAGCAGGGCCCACAACATCATGAAAGACAGCACACACCCGCCACACGGTCCCTTCACACACCCGCCCTCAGGGAGGCTGACAAACTGCTTTTATCCACAGGCCATCAAACTACCGAACAACCGACACTGACACACATGACGCTAAAACTGATGACTCTATAATCCCCAACGGATTCATGTCAGGCGCCAAAAAAAAGGTGCTGTGCATATTGTGCAAACTAAAATACTCACATTCAGATTTGTTGGTTCTGCTATGCTCGGATGAGGACTGAAGATGCCTCATGCACTCCATGGTCGTCTGTCTTGATCTATGAGTGGCAGCTGCTGCCTGACCAGGCGGGGAGATGCTGCCCTCTTTCTCCTCTGGAGAGAAAAAATTAGACTTGGCTTTCCGTAGAATGTCTTCAGGTAATGGGACTGGCAGTATAACCGGAGCAGAACTGTCGGAGCCTTTGTTAAGAAGTGTGACGTCAATCGGCCCATTGACACTTTTCAGGTAGATCTGGTACTTTGCTGGGCAGTCCTGGACCTGGAAGAGGAAGAGTACAGACACCGATCAGTCCACCTGAACTAGGCCTATGCCGTCATCCCTGACAGCAATGGGTTTAGCCCCGAAAGAGCCCCCAGTCCCCGGCGTTGTACAAGCAATTCCTCCGATTGAACTCCTTCAATTTAAATAATAATAATAATAATAATACATTTAATTTATGTGACTCATTAATAATCTGAAACAGTCCATATTGACTCAACCTAACTATTTCTATGAAGTCAGCAGTCTGATCTAGGATCAGATCCCATAGTGACCCAATAATGAAAATAAACACAGTTCTGGTATCAGTAAGAAAACTATTTAGATCTTTCAGAAAAGGTAAAGTTGGAGTAATTTGTGCCAATGCATGAGATGTTTAGTCAAAAAAAAATAACAAGTTCCCTTAATGTGTAAAATCTGAACTATTAAAGTAAAATATGATGCATACGAGATAAATCTCCTTGAGTCTTTTTATATGTATCAAATTTGGATTAAATCAGACCAATGGTAGAAAAATGATGGCCTGAAAACTGTGATTTTTGAGATAACGCTCCCCCTAGTGGCGGAAATATGCAAAAATCCATATAGTTCTTCGAGATGTATGGGGGGTATAAAACTTGAAAAATAATCCATGAAATAGTCTTTAAGTTCTTGTGTTAACACAAGTGATAATAATATGCCCTTTTTGGGGGGATATACTGTAATTAAACAAGGATGGAAAGAAGAAACCAGAATGACTTCCAGGGAGGCAAAACCTACAGCTTTGGGAATGGGAACGTCTAGCTGCGTGCCGGATGGCGCTTGTACCGCCAAGAGAGTGTGACCTGGAGAGAAAAGAGACAGAACGTTTAGTCAAAAACAGAAATAATTTAGTGCGGTCATTACAGATGTTTAAGTTCTTTTTTTAAGAAACTGCAACAATGGGGGAAAGTTGAATAATTCATCATGAACTCACTGATTCTGATTATAATTCCTCCTCTAACACAATTCTCCAGTTCTAACCTGATAATATAAACCAATGAGGAATACTATTTACCTCACGTGTGAAGTTATTCCTGTATTATTACACATATTTTGGTGCACATTTTCATTTGAAGAGTTTCACCACGATGTAGATTTCAATCTTGAGTCGGCAAAGGAAGATTCATAAAACAATGCTAGATTGTGGATTTATCCTTACTGACGCTCTTTACTCTGATTCTCAATCGTATAAATAAAAACAATGGGTTAGAAATACCAGAGCATTAGTATACATTACCCCTGAAGCAGTCGCAGATGTCCTCATGATTCACATAAGTCAGAGTTTGTTTGAGTTAAGATTCAACTTGAGTTAGGTGTTTTTGAATTGTGAACGGAAAAGCTCAAACATTATGTCAGAATGTCAGAATGAAGCATCCCCAAATACTTAAAACATTCAAGATTATTACTTTTGCCAAATATAATACAATATTTGTTTTATAATGGTATTAACCAGAAAAAAAAAATTGCTATAAAAAAAACCCTCATTCATTAAAAAGTGAATTTCTTAGTGCAGGAAAGGTGTAATACAGTAACACGGTCTTGGCTAAGTTCTTGGGGAAAAGGATATTCACTGCAGTCTTCCATCGTGTTCTTGAGGCTCTGCTCGATCATGAATCTATTCAGGTCCAACATGCGTTCCTTCTGCTCCAAATCCTCCTGCTCAGACTGCAACTCTGCAAGTCTCTTGGTTACCTCACGTGTACTTCTTCCTGGCATGGCGCCCCTAAAAACACATTTTGGGACACTACTCCTGACATATAAGAATAATAAAATGGATGTGCACAAGGCAGGGATAAACACTTACTTCCATTTTACCAGGCATTTGGACATTTTCACAATGAGACCAACGCCTTCCAGCACATTAGTGATGTCGTAGATTCGTCTTTTCCTTTCTACATCCAGGACCTTGACAGCCTAAAAGCATTGAAAAAAAGAACTGTATCCACTATAGCCTCCAACGCACCATCTTATTGAGATTTTCTGTCATATGGACCTGCTAAAAGCACTGAGGCTATTTGAAATCAGTGAATATTGAAATTCCAAAATCAACCATCCATTCAGGCAGGTGGTTTTAATGTTATGGCTGATTACTGTATAGTTGATCCAGTGGTTCTGATTGGGATATATTCCAGAGGGGAACGATGTGGAGCACAGGAATGCCATCGTGGTCTTCAATCACCTTTAGATTAACACCAGTGAGACGAAGGAGCTGATGCCTTTTTTCTTTCTGTCGTTGCAACAATACTTACAAAGAAAAGTTTATTCAAATGTACTATTAGTATCCTTATTTTATACTAAAAATACGTATTTACCAGAGATATACTTAACACAGTTCTGCTTATGTGTCTTATGCTGATCAGTAGGTATACAGGAACGAATGAAATGCATGATTGTGATTAGTAAATTATACATTATTGCTATTATTACCTTATTATCATCTCAGTTTGCATCATTCAGTATGAAATAAAATATTATATCGTTTGGAGCAGTGACGTCACAAAGCGGTGAGGCGCACTCTTGAAACCGTGTCCATTATTGATGCCTTCGTTCTTCCGCCTGTGTGTTTATCTGTTTGTTAGCAAGATTAGATTTGATTGTTAAAAACTACAGGATGGATTTGCATAAAATTGGACCCAGAGGTATTGTGGGTACTGGCATATCCTGGAGGTGATTTAATATTGGCGACGTTACGTGTTTTGCAACATTTAAAAAAAATTAAAAAAATAATAACAATAAAATAATGGAAAATCGATGTCAAGGCTTTTGCTGCTTTTGTTTCTATGATCTTCCTACGGGGGCGGAGCAGGGGGATCGGTGGGCTGAACAGAGATGCTGAAGTGGAAGGCGCTGGTGACAACCAGCTACAGAGTATTTCAGATACCCAGTACCCTTTTCGTAATCTTAAAGTGGGCCGATTTAGTCCCAGTAAAAATGAAAATAGTACACTTGTAAGTAAACTGTTATTGCATTAATATTACTATACTTAGAACGTAAAGTGTACTTAGAAATTATACCTGAACTTTTACTTAAGTATACTTAAATGAAGTTGAGGTATACTTCTGTTTTCAAAGAATTATGCAAATATGGTCAAACACCCATCAAGAACTGGGGTCAGTACCGGTGTCGTTCACCTATTTACTTACGTATGAGATGTCCAGAACCCCGCCTTCAGCCTCCTCCAACAGGCTGACAAACTTGGTGGTTAAGGCGGTCAGGCTCCCGTTTCTCCTCTGTTGCTTGTAGCTGCAGTCCGAAACTAATGTTTTTCTGACTGGGATGAGATTTTGTCCTGTAGGTTCCATTCTGCTGGAGGCAAAAGAGTAAGAATGAACATCGGAGCATCCAAGCTTCACGGAACCGGAAATGCTTTACTTCGAAAATGGTTTTATTTCAGTTTTCAGTGGGAATCTTGTTTGTAGAATTTCATTAAAAAAATAATATGTTCAGAGAATAATATTTCTTTTTTTTTTTTTGACCGGCCTTTAGCTCTGCTGGAGATATATTATGAAAGTTAGAACAGGAAATTATTAAAAGTTTTACCATATCGTTGCTGTTAATCTTTACACAAAAAAAATTCTTGTATTTTTAAAAGTTTATACTCTAACACAACGTTGTTGAGACGAGGGTTAAATTGTGCAAATAAATAGACATGGCTTTCCCCACAACGTGATATAATAATTTGTTTTTACCTGGATCAAGCGATAACGTTGAACTTCCACGGAGACTAACAACGATACCGAATTAACTCAATGTTAGCCCTAGAAATCCTGGCGTCGACAAAAGATACTAATTTGACTCTAAATACAATTTTACGTCGATTGGTATAGTTGTCTTCTGTTAAAAGGCAGTTTTAAGCATCCAATTTTCAGGACAAAGACAAGACTTTACCTGGAGGTAGTTGCCCGTTGTCTTGTGTTCGACGCGTGCTACTTCCGCTGCCTGCCGATACCTGCCTTCAAAGTAAAAGTCGAAACGTAGTGGCAGTAACACTACGGAAGACGATTAGGGCAAAATGAAAAATGTTGGTAGAATCCTCAAATCAGTTGAAATAAGTAAGAATATCTATATATATATATACACACACACACACACATATATATATATATATACATATATGTCAGAGTATTATGGCAACATTGACAAAATAATAAAAATGTTAGGTTACAGATAAAGTAATAATATTACGAGAATAGAGTCGTAATTTTACAAAAAAAAGAGGTACACCACAATTTTAGACTATTCATTGGATGAAGACTATCAAAAGAGTGCGACTAGATATCTCTATTACACAATAAACAAAGTTTCCCTCTATTTTTTCGTGTAATTATTAGTTTATTATCATATCATTCTGACTTTTCGCTCATATTTCTCATAAAATTTTAACTTTTTTTGACGTAAACCCTTAATTTTTTTCTTTTTGTTTTCGAATGAAATAGCTTTTCATGGAGTTTTGCCGTTATTGTCAAAGTGCTTGGGGAAACCTATTTCTTCACAACCTAAGAGGCTACCACCGGTCCATTAATATAACACAGGACAGAACGACTCTGTCAGATGTATAATTCTTCGAAACATTACTAAGAAGATCAAAGCTACACAAGGACACTGTTGGTTTTTCAGAATTGGTCTATCATAATCTTCTTCTTAAAATGTCTTTCAAAATACATTAGCCTAAATAAATACACGAATTAAAAAAGTCAAAAGGTCATCAGTTCATGCAACATTCTTCAACATATGGTCTTAAAATGTCATGACACTGAAAACGAAGGTTGTTTTGTGATGGGTTCATGGTGTGTTGATTAATTGACCCTCCGAAAAGTGTTTGGTCGTTGCCCCCACGAACAACAATTATTATCTTTTACTGGTACATTTTGTTGTCTGTGAGGATTGTTACAGGATTTTGTTTTGACATTTTGGATCCATGTTTTCTGTTTGTTCAAGTTTTATTGACTATGGCACCGGACCTTTAGCAAATGTTGGTGCAGTATTTTAATATTGTTTAATGTTTGATAAGTTTGTGAAAAATATTCAAAGTTTTTTATAATTTAGTCTTCCTTTAAGCCAGGTGGAAAAACTTGGATCGATAATGAGTACAAAATTTTCTGTATCTGTTCCAGTACCAGTACAATCTGTTAAATCATTGTTAGCTGTAATCACATTCCCAAAAGATAGGGCTTAAATATCTCAGTCTAGTGATTTTATATATATAAATATATATAGATATAGTGATATAAATATATATAGATATATTTAATGTGTAAACCATGCATGTTTAAATGATTTAACCATAACCATATCATAAATATATAAATTTTGATGTAAATGTATCCTATTTAATTTGAAGTGTTCCTTGAAATTTTGAATTAGAGAAAAGAATAAGCATTTTTTGCGTGTTTTATGCCTATTTTTAAACAAAAAAATAAAAGCCTATTTGGGCTTTGTGCTGTTTTTTATGTTTTTTCTATTATTGCCTAAATATACTTATTTACAATATTTTATGTCTGGCAATTATTTCAAGCTGACTTCCAAGGAATTTTAATAATTGGGTTTTAGTGGGAATCGGTGTGAAGTAGCCTATGAATCTATTTTGACTAGTTTTTAGTTTTTTTTAATTAAGTGCACATTATTTTTTATATATTCTATTTGACCGAGCTATTTCGACTTTATTTTATTTAGCCGTTTATTGTATAAAAGGTTTGCAGGACTTAGATGTTCCACAAATGTGTCGGCGCGTGCGAAAACACCATTTCCGCTTAGACCACAGCTCATGTAAACAGTCAATACAGAAATAATTCAGAAAACCCGCGTCTTACGTCAGAGCTGCGTCTAACGTGAAATCAGGCGACGGTCACGTGATCGACCGGATTAGTCATATGATCGCTAGTTTCGACTTGTTCAGGAGAAACTGCAGTTTCGAGGGTGGGAAAAGAAGTATCTCTGCTCGAACTACAGTTTCTCCGCAAGGTGTTTGGTTCTGGTGAAAGTAGGTCGGTTCAGCGATGTTTGTCGGCGGGTTGATGGTGTGTTTACTTGCCGTGGTTCAGCTCGGCTCCTGTGCTCACTATGCTCCGGATGAGGTAACTGACCTGCCCGGCATGACTTTCAGACCCAACTTTACCCAGTGGTCGGGATACCTGCATGCTCAGCCGGGAAAGTTTCTCCATTATTGGTAAGAGTCGTCGATCAGTTGGTTTCCAGAACTCCGCGTCTCTCTGGTTGATGTTAGCATCGGTTGTGTTTGAAGTTGGTGGGTTTCCTACACTATAGAGTTCGGAAACGCACCACGGAATCGGTGTTATTCTGTGCATGTACTTAAGTAGTTTACGTCAATTAGAAACTACAAAACTACGGAACCGATAAGGGCCAAATAGGGCTACGTTAGTTTCAGTTCTTGGGGGGAAATTCTGACTTAAAAAGTCTCAATTTTGACAGAATTCTTACGATTTATCAACTCTATTATAAATTGTATAATACGATTTATAATAGAGTTGGTGTGAATGATGCTAATGTCAGTCAGAATTCTGGAGTTCAAAGTCACAATTCAGGTGACCCGGCTGCAACAACAAAGGGCTCGAACCTGAACGTTAGTCCAGTTTGACAATTATTTAATCTCACCTAAAATAATAGTCGAATGATGGTTTGACCCTCACAATGACCCAGAATCTGGAATCAGATCGGTGTGACTATAATTCAATGAAAAACTAAATTTCAGCAATTCCTTCAGAATCTCGCATAATTACTGTAGGAAGAGGATTCGGACCAATCAGCACAGTTTCAGATCCAGAATCCGGCCAATGAACCAGATCGTACTATGATGCATGTTCGATCCTGTGGAGTTTTTATCATGACATTATTTTTTGTGTCCTTTGTTGGTGACTTTGTCGATTATCTGTTCCACGGACCTGAATTCTGACTTTTAATCGAGTTGACCCAAAAAGTGATCTGTTGATCTTCATAATCTCTTCCTTAGGCGACTCTAACTCTAAAATATTTAATCAAACATTTTTACATCACAACCTCCAGATGTCACCCTCTGGGTTGTGGTCCAGTCAGAGCTGCCTGATTGGCATAATTGGGTCATTCTAGAACTGTTTCAGTTTATCAACAGCACCAGCCAATCAATGTATGCTGAGTCATTGCTTTGACATCCTTGTAGCTGTTATTTCCGCTTCAAAGTTTCCGTCCCTTCTTTTTCTCAGTATCTTTTTTTTGGATATAGTTTTCAGGCTCCGGATTATTGAGAAAAAAAATCAAGCCCTCCTGACCGAATCCAATATATTGAGTTTTCACAGGACCAACCCTTCCTGTGGGCATACAACAACTTTGAAGGAGAAAATGGTCTCTTAACCCTTTTAATGTTGTCACCATGAGAAAACCAGTGGAATAATTGCTTATTAGTAGGAAAAAAATATCTCTACTTTGAATTTTTCACTAAACAAGATAGATTTTTTTCCAACAAACTTTATTCAAACAATACAGAGAACAGAACAATTACAAAAACTTTAAGTTTTTGTAAACTTACAGTTTGTAAGGTGTAATGAATTTACACCTCCAACCATATATACAATACAAAGATAAACTGACACCTTTTCACACCAACAGTGACATCTAGTTAATTTTTTCTTTAAAATCCCATGAGTGCGAGAATATTCAGATTACCCTGGAGGATTCCGTTAAATCTCTTATATTTAATATTATTGTTTGAAAAAGATACTTAGTTTAGGTTGCCTCACATGATTCTGAGTGGCCAACATTGTTGAAGGCGTGGTTGACCTCTTGCTTTATTTAACGCTGGTCTGGCGCTGCAGGTTTGTGACGTCTCAGAGGGACCCTGTCAAAGACCCTCTGGTGCTGTGGCTGAATGGAGGCCCGGGATGCAGCTCGGTGGATGGATTCCTGTCAGAAAATGGGCCGTTTCATGTGAGCATTTTAAGTATTTGGCGCCGTGACACTGCGTTGAGTAAAAGTAGCAGTGACTTTAATCAGCTGAGGTTCTTCCTCAGGTAAATGACGATGGTGAGACGCTGTATGAGAACGCATTCAGTTGGAACAAGATTGCCAACTTGCTGTATATAGAATCTCCAGCAGGAGTTGGATATTCCTTCTCTGATGACCAGAAATACTCCACTGATGACAACCAGGTGAGTTCAGCTACTGACCTGCTTTAAAAACACAGAGTGGTTGGAAATGGCTTCATAGTTTCATGTGTTCCTTTCAGGTTGCTGAGGATAATTACAGAGCCCTCCAGAGTTTCTTTGCCAAGTTCCCAAACTATGCCCAAAATGAGTTCTTCATCTTCGGGGAAAGCTACGGCGGAATTTATGTGCCCACGCTCAGCCTCCGCATCGCTACCGGAGCGGCTACATTCAACTTTAAGGTGAGATTCCTGCAGCTTATCCTCAGATGTTTGCATCATCATCATCACCATCGACTGCTCAGCATCAGTATGGATTCTGAAAGGTGTGTGTGTGCCATTTCCCTGAGTTCATACTGTCTTTATTTGATTCCAAACAACCTCTGAATACATGCCAGGAGATAATTATTCTGTATTCTGAGGTCAACTAATTCATGGAATTCCAGGGTATTTTTTATTCTTTCTGGTTTATTTGTTATCCAACCTGAAGATTTAGGTTTTGTCAGTTTTAAATGCTTTTCCACTAAAAAATAATCTGGTTCTTAGTTCTTTAGTTTTATCTCATATTTCAATAGTTTTTGTTTTACACATTCTTTATTTGTGCTTTCTCACGTAGTCTCTTAGCACCACTAGAGAACCGTTTCACCTGGACCCCAGGCCCGTGTTTGAATCTCAGAATAGGCATTTGTTGACAGACTTTATCTTCTATCTTGCTTTTCAGGGCTTTGCGGTGGGAAATGGTCTCAGCAGTTTTGAGCTCAACGACCAATCTCTGATCTACTTCGGTTACTACCACGGCCTATTTGGAGAAGAGTGAGTGAGGAGCCTGTTAAAGGCGCGCCGTCAGTTGCTGACTCGGCTCTAATTCGCACGACATGCTACTGCTGCCAATTTAGACGGAATCTTTGACAGAAAAAAATAACTAGTATGTAGTTTGGACGCAGAGATGAATGTTTTGTGCTCTCTGTGCAGCTTGTGGCGCGATCTGAACACCAACTGCTGCGACCAGGGGAAATGTACATTTCACAACTCCAGTTCAGAGACATGCAAGACGATGGTATGTGTGTGTATTTATCTGGCTCTTTGCTTTTTTTGAAGCTCACTAAAATCTCGTATTTGCCTCCCTTTAGGTCAACGTGGCCTTTAATATTGTGTATCATAGCGGACTTAATGAGTATGCCCTGTACCTGGATTGTGAGGGTGGCCAAATGTTCCACAGGGGCTATGAGAGGGCCATGAGTCACCTGTTTAAGAACTCCAAGAAACAGGCACAAGACCCCAAGGTGGGCGCTTCATCCCTGAATTACGCCGCTCTTCCGTCAATCATCACATCGAGCCGCTTATGATTAAAGTCTTGAATGAAGCTTTCAGATCGAGCCTCTCCCGCCGTGTCCCTGAAGAGAAGCCCTCCCTGCATCAACACTACGGCTGAGATGAACTGGCTGAACAGAGGGGATGTGAGGAAGGCTTTGCACATACCAGATATTCTGCCAGCTTGGACCATGTGCAGGTATGCTGCAGCAGAATCATGTGATCAGATTCAAGTGATGTGAGATGATTGATGTCGTCGGTGTTAAAATGAAATGAAAGTTGGCTTTGAGTATTCCTTGTACAGTGATCTGAGTTCATCATTGTTTCAAAGAATTGCATCTCATGCAAAGTGCATTTAACACTAGGCCTACACTGTCCCCCCTGACAGTAAGGGGGGACAAAGACCATATCCCTGACCATGTCCCCCCCCCCTTGATTGAAGTCCTCAAATTATATGTGAGTCATTAATAATCTCAGACAGTACAAACTGACTCAACCTAAGTTCTATGACGTGAGCGTCCAATTTGGACTAAATCGGACCGATGGTTGAGAAGTTATGTCCAAAAAATTATGCTTTTCATAAAAAAAGCAACCGTTAGTGAGTAAAATATAACTCGTACAAGCAAGTATAATCGGACCACCAAATTTGGGCTAAACTGGACCAAAGGTTCAGAAAATATGGGCCATTAACTGTGATTTTTGCAGGTAACACTTCCCCTGGTGGTGGAAATATGCAACTGACCTTTTCTAAAAAATCAACCCTACAAGACATTACAAGGGAGCAGCTCTATTTTTAGAGAATTATTCTGAAAACATTTGGGCAGATTTGATATTAAATCCTTATGAAAAAAAAATGCTCCAGCAAACGGCCACTATGGATTAGATTATATCAGACTGGTTTCTCTGATAT
Source organism: Lophius piscatorius (assembly GCA_009660295.1). Classification (NCBI taxonomy): domain Eukaryota; kingdom Metazoa; phylum Chordata; class Actinopteri; order Lophiiformes; family Lophiidae; genus Lophius; species Lophius piscatorius. Next base: position 163,519 of record VRLP01000237.1, read on the forward strand.
CATTTCCAGTGAATAATTAACCAAAGACTTCTTACTGTTTGCCACAAGCCGCAGGAGCTGAAGCGTTACTGAGTTTATTTGAATTGGCCGTTGCCGACAATGAGCCTTCAGCAAGCGTGACCATTGCCTATAAAGACATGGTAATATTGGCTCAAACAATGTTTTGCGCAACCCTAGTTTAGTTGCAAAATGATGAAATAAAAGTAGTTGACCCTCCCAAATCAAAATTTAGTTCCAGCTCTGATTGTGAAGTATGGTTCATTCCTACTTATGTTGTGAAGCTTCTCAAGACTAACAGGATGGAGATCATTGCAGTTTGATGATATGTCGACAAGCACCAATAAAGACCTTAGTGTCAGGAGGAGAAACTAGATTAATTTTGGGGAAAGTGCAGTTTCATATTTCTACCACTAGAGGGAAGCTTTATGTCCAAAATCAGTTTTTGGGCCATAATTTCACAACCGTTAGTCTGATATAGTCCAATTTTGATACACATGTATTTACTAGAGGATATCTGTCATGTTTATATGCTACATTATTTCACTGTTATAGTTCGTATTTTACTTGCACACAAGGAAATCTGTCTTGTTTTATTCCTGAGCTCATAAAAACTAGTAAACTGTATTTATCTTCCTCGTTGAGTCACGATGGGATCTGATCTCAGAGCAGACCCATGACTTGACAGAAATAGTTAGGTTGAGTTAATATGGATTGTTTGAGATTATTAATGATTCAGATTTAATTTGAGGAGTTCAATCAGGAGGAAGTCTTTTAGCTAATTTTTCTTTGAAAGAAAAAAACTTGTTTTCCATCCAGTGACGGTTTTCATTGAGCCGCTGTAAACAGAAAAACCTTAAATACCCATAATTCCTGTGGGCCGTAGACGGAAAAGTGTCGATCTGTGGGAATCGTCATTGAATGTTTTCACAACCGGCAGCTGATTTATCCCGTTCCTGGTTTTAACTAATCAGAACTAGAGTGTGGTCTAAATTTTAAGACGGACGAGACGGGATTCAGGATCTTTCTCGAACTCTCACCTGTAGCGATGACGTCATCGAGGGCTACACCCACAAGTATGAAACGATGAAGAAGGTGTACTTGCAGCTGCTCTCTCTGGGTCTGAAGGCGCTGGTCTATAATGGAGACACTGACATGGCTTGCAACTTCCTGGGAGACCAATGGTTTGTGGAGGATCTGGGCATACAGGTAGGACCTTTTTTTTCTTTTTTTTACATTTTTTTTATAAGTTTACCAAGGATTATTTCAACTGTACATTTATTTAACTCCCAAATTACAACCGGATACACTTATTATTCTCAGTCGACCACAAGGTACCAGAGGTGGATTTATGACCACCAGGTTGCTGGTTTCTACCAACAGTTTGGAAACCTCACCTTCCTGACGGTCAAGGTAACGATTCAAGCATTTAGTTCTTTCCATGGAACCAAAGTTCGGCTAGTGGTTTTATTATTGTTATTATTATAATAAAATACTATTGTCTGTGTTTCAGGGTGCAGGTCACATGGTTCCCCAGTGGGCTCCAGGTCCAGCCTTCCAGATGTTCCAGTCCTTCCTGAACAGTAGTCCCTACTGAGCAACAAAATCATTCCTGCACTCATCGCTTTTTGACGTTAAGTTTTCTCAGGCAAGGTGATTATGGAGGGAAACTGAATTGAGGCACTTTTGATCTTTTTGTTCTTTGCAAACTTTTCACTCAGGATTTGAGGAGGGACAGCTTTTTTTTTTTTTTTTGTAGACTTTAAAGAGCAGTAGATGAATATATGTGAATAGGATGTCACATTTGTTTACCAGTCAGCTCCACTTCCTTCCCAGCAAGTGAATTCAAATCTGCTCAGTTTAGCCTTAAACTGTTTCCTAACAAAAAGATTTGTCTTGAAATCGACAGGGAACATAATGTTCTAAAAGGATTAAAGTCCTTTTTAACTGTTGACCAAATTCCAATTATTTTTAATTCAAATGTTTCACAAAAACTAACCTTTTAATTCAAGTAAAAAGAACCATTTTTAACATAAAACAGATATTTTTCTCTCAAACATGTGCGTGATTCCATAATAATTATTGGCACCCCTAGGAAATCCTGCGACTAAAGGAAGCATATTTCCAATCCTATTTTATGTGTTTAGGTTCACCTGGTTGAGTAGGAGTTCAGAAGTGGAGAGCAATGACTTCATGTTATACAGAAGTATTAAAAACGAGGTGACACAGGCCTAATTCTTGTTGACGTTCTTCACAATAGGAAAGACCAGAGAACACAGCAATGATTAGCTAAAAAAAAAAGGTGTAGAGCTTCACAAATCTGGCAATGGAGACAAGAAAAATCTCAGAGCAGTTCAAAATGTCAGTTTCCACAGTTAGATCAATGATTAAGAAGTTTAAAGAGACTGGAGATGTTTAAAAATCAGCCATCAGAGGATGGTTGGACTGGCAAAAGACTCTCCAAAGTTTGCAGCGAGACAGGTCAGTTGACTTGTGGGATTAGAAAGTCTCCCTAACCACCATCAGATGGCGCCGACACCAACACCAGCTGTTTGGGAGGGTAGAGGGTAGTAAAAAGCCTCTGCTGTCATCCACACAAAAGATAAAGTTTGACAAAGACCACTGAGACTTTCAGTGGAGAAGGTCAGAGGTCAGATGAGACTAAAGTAGAGCTTTTTGGCAACAAAGGGCAAAGATAGGTGCGGTAAGAAACATAGCATTATAGAAAATCCCCTCATACCCTCTATGGAGTCTACTGGTGGATCTCTGATGCTGTGGGGCTTTTTTTTCTTCCAAACGGCCTGGACATCTTGTTAAAGACATGGTTCCATGAACTCCATCAAACACCAGCAGATACTTGATGAAAACCTAAAAGTCTCTGTCAGGAACCTTAAAGTGGGCCGTGGTTGGACCTTCCAGCAGGACAATGATCTGAAGATCCCCCTCAGAATCAACCCAAGAATGGTTCAGAGATCACTAAATAAAGGTTCTGCCATGACTATCCCAGTCACATGACCTAAACCCCACAGAACATCTGGGGGATGTGCTGCAGAAGAGAGTACACAAGCGTGGACCTCAGAATCCGAAGAACTTGGAGAGGTTCTGTATGGAGGAATGGTCTAAGATCTTCTCCATGTGTTCTAAACCCTCATCACAACTACAGGAGACTCAGGCTTTTATTGTTGTAAAAGGGGGCGGAGCTAAATATGAAATGCAGGGTGACAATAGTAGCACATGTTTTACAGAAAAATGGTTTATGTAAAGATTGAAATTCAGTTATGTTACATTTTAATTTAAGATCATGGCTTTGGACATTTTCTGCATCTCATTTCATTCAAAGGGTGCTGAAAAAAATCCAGATGAAAACCACAGATCCGTTTGTATTAGACTTTTTATTACTGAACTGCCAGATACATGGATTGTCAAGCCTTACACACATGCCTTGATTGTTCTTCCTTTATTGGTCATTATTTCTATTAAAACTTACCATAAACTCTGTTTGAAAGTCAACATCCTGTGAATCTACAGCGACACCTGATTTCTCCGTTACTGATGCCTTCGGGAGAATAGAGTAAACGTGGAGATAAACAGTAATCCCATTATAAACAATAAATGCACCTGATATTAACTCACAACCAGGTAAAACCCTGAAGCACCAAATTCATAATATAAGAAAATCTTCAAACCTTTTGTTTTTACTATCATTGCTGTTTTGACAAGACCTATCTCCCTTCTAGATCGGAAATATATTAAGTCCTGTTTAAGTAATCAACCTAACCATGAGAAAAGTCCCTTGTATCCCATAATGAACGCTATATTTTTCATAAAACATGAATAAATGGTAAAAAAAAAAAGCTGTCAAAGTTTGAATTATGTGGCGCAACTGCAGCTGCAATTTTACGAGTCAAAGGAAATGAAATTCCCGCACGCATCAGGCAAATCATGAGGGCAGAGCACCGAAATAAAATAAATACCACTTTGCACCCAAGAAAGTGAAAATAATTAAGTTGTTTATTCAGAAAAAAAATAATAAAAAAAAAATGCAAAATTGTGTTTATTTTTTTCCTTTGGTGAATGCAACGCCCTTCCGTAATTTACTGTCTGATTAATGTATAACCAGTGGGAATTAGTCGACTTTGCAAAAACTTTTAATTCATTAATCTCAAAGTTAACATTTAAGTTCCAGTTTGGTTGAGAAAGTAATTCCATGAAGTGTAATTCCTCAAACATGCAAAAAAAATAAATATTTTTTTTCACACAAGTAAATTTGGCTTCATAAAAAGAAAAAGAAAAAAACATTCATTTTAGGTTCAACAGAACAATAAATGTAACTGTCTACAATTGTGCAAACAAATTCAAGTAAACAAAACAAAACGAGTGGGTGTTAATGTGGAAAATCTCACTGGAAATGAGATTTCCCCACTGACAGGCCAGCTCTCCAGCCTGTGCAACACAAACCAACCAACGTGTGTAAATTATGTGCAAACGCAAGTATTTGTCTTACATCCATTTTTCCTCCTCCTGTACATTCATTATTTTCAACCCTAGTAGTAAACACTCATCAAAGACCGTCTATTCACATCCTGGATGAGGAGCTGCTTCTCTTCTTGGACACACTGAGGACCTGTAGTGATCACTGATCTAAAATATGCAGGCTCACATGACCAGAACTTTATGACCGTCTAACGGGTATGATTCAACCTTTAATAACCGATTATAAACAAATCATCGTACGTCTATGAAAAAAAAAAAAAGAAGAAGAAGCTCGATACCATAAAAAGCAACCAACAAAGCTAAAACCATTAAACAATTCTAATGATTTCCTTAATATATTTTAGAATGCAGAATGATTCGATTGCTTTGCCAAAATATTTGGAATATAAGTCAAAAAATTCCCTTTTCCCAACTTTTCTGAGGTACACGTCAGGTACAGGTGCTGTTGCGCTGTTAAAGCCACATCACCCACTAAAAGATGCAAACTACATTCCATATTATTTAATCTGAACTATCATTAGCACCAACTTAAAAGTCTGGACCTGGGTTAGAACTGGGAACCCCAGCATGTTCTTTGAAACATTTACATGCAAGCTCAAACACACAAATTGGTACAATTCCATTATTGAAATCAATTTGATTGTAAAACCATTTGGTACAAAGTCCTTCAGCTCCTCGTTAACAGGGCAGTAATGTTATTATTGCTCGAACAGGGTCTGGGAAAAGTCACGCTGTGGCTCTGTGAAATGGCTTAACCATCAAAAGCAAACATCTCCGCTGTCAGCTCAATACATAAAACATGCGATAAAACTTTACAGGACATTAAAAGAAAACCGTCTAGAGTCACTTGGCATTTGGGGGTCGTTTCTTACGAGGGAAGAGCGGTGGAGACGGAGCTCAGCGAAACGAGTCATGAGTGGCGCCTCCTGATCCAGGAGATCATGACGTCACACGATTCAGGACCCACCCACCCTTCAACAACCAGGAAACTGCAGTCTCTTACGTAAAAGCCTCTTTTAGCTGATGACGTCTTGATAGATGGAGTTGGTCGTCGTGAGGCCGAAGATGAAAGCTCCAATAATGACCATGACGGCACCGAATACGACAAATACATGCCAGCTGTAACAGAGGACAAGTTCAGCGAAATTGTTCTCAGAAAGTGGACAATGAATATAACGTCTCTAATGTACAAGGCAAAACTAGTCCTACGCTGTCGTCCCCGACAACAAGGGTATATACCCCAAAAAGACCCCGATCCCATTCGTTGTACACGCCCTGATTGAATTAAATCTCTTAGTGTCCAGGACTACATTTACATTTTTAAATTCATGATTTAAGGAAATAAAATCTATATGAACTGAAACACATCCAAGAAAAGGCAGGATCTCACCTTGTAGAGTGGTTGTCCGTCTCCGACAGCTTGACTTGCATCAGACACAAACCTGGTGAATTCAAGAGAAAGTGGAAAAGTGTTCACAGTTGGGATGACATGGAAAAACTCTGAAACAGCGCGGAGGAGGAGGAGGGAAGCTTCACCTGGGAAAGCAAAGATGAAGCAGGCTGCCAAGCCTCCGATCAGGGAGATCACACGACCAATGTCTGGGATGAAGAGGGCGAGGACAAGAGTGGCCACGAACCACACCAGCGTCTGCAGGATCCTCCTCCTCTGCTCACGACGGACACACACCTCCACCTGCTCGCCTTTGAAGCGCAGCCACAGTCCTTCTATGACGGCCCTGGAGGCACATGTGATCACGCACGGATTGTAGAGCTAGACATCAGGCGATAAAATACCCAAAACCAAGGGTGTTCTCCAGACAGCGGGTTCTACAAACTCTAAGTATAACCCTGAGCTCTAGGTTGATGAACCTTCTGGTTCCAGAACAGCTGATCCGAGATCGATCAACACGAGGACGTTCAAAAAGCCATCATCAATGGAGCTCAGTGTGAAAAGATGGTGGACTGATAATGGATTTTATTTTCATTTACGGGCACTAATAGAAATAGAGTTAATCCTGGGTTAACTCGCTGGAAGAATGAAAACTTAACCAGGGAATTAAAACACATCCAATCTGGGTCTCAGTCCGCTCTAGACGAAAATCTATTAATATGACAAATGGGAGATGGCTTGCTGGTAAACAGGTTAGTTAAGTTACTGCGGCAACAGACTTGAGTTTAATTTACCTCGCCTTCTGGCGCTGAAAAATACCCAGAGTTTCCGATGAAACCTGCTTTCTGGAATTACCCTCTGAAGAATCCACATAATACTTCTACAGGCTATCAGAGGTGCGTTAACAAAGATTTAAAATAAATGCTAACATCGTATAGTTAAGAACATGAATCAAGAGACTGAATCCTTCAAGCCTAAACAGGATTTTGTTAAACACAGAGTGAAGATATATGGAGAAAAGCCAAAATCCAACAATCCACATCCCAACACAGCCTTTTATCTGTGGCTCTATGACATCACATCTCAGCAATTTCCATATCCATATATGGGACTCAGACTCCGCTGACACGGACATTTATCCCTCCTTCGGTACGCTACTGCATACCGTACACTTCCTCTTCCTCCAACCAATATATATAATGCGTGTGTGGGTTATACTGTGGATAAAATTGTGCTTATGGAGTTACGTGAACCAACAGTAATAGTGACTATCTGCTTGTGTGGTTTCAAATAAAAGGAAATTTTGGTTTTTCCTGGTGCTACACCTCAGGAGTTTAAAGCTTTGACTTCCTGAACACACGTCACTCTTAGAGAACATGAGAACATCTTCAGCTCCGCCTCCTGTCTCCTGGTCAGAGCCACCTGTCTCTAAACTATCCAGCACCTCACTACCATCTGGGAAACATTTCCCTTCACTCCTGCTGCTCTTCTGTCACGTTAGCCTGACCTCATCGGTCAGCCTGTCCATCACCAGAGCAAACAGAGAGGGGGACTTTACCTGCCACAGAAGTGTAGAATGGGGTACGAGGTGATGACACAGATAACGATAAAAGCTCTTGCGATGGCCACGGCGATATCGTTGGGAGGGTATGACATCAACACATCCTGACTGACGCCGGAGCCGAACGTCAGGAAGCCACAGACACCTTTAGCAAAGACAGAACATGATAAGGATTGAAGTATGGACAGTGACGATATCATCTGACTTATAACAGCATTAGCATCATCAGAAATCTAAATTAGGAACAACTTTATATTTGATCCATGTGGCATATTTGTTAGTAAATGAAAATGGATGTTGCCGTTTGGGTAAATCGATGAAAAGATAAATATAATGAACGTAGAAGGTAGACATATTTTTGGCCAGACATTCATAACATTTATTCAAAGTCATTTGAATTTGTTATTCTTGCTTATAACTAACTATAACATTTGACAAAGGCTCGTATGAATCCACACAAGGAGATCTATATCTTGTTTTTACAGTATATTATTTCATTATTATTATTCAAATTTTACTCACTAGGTGAAGCTCTTTGTGGAAAACAGTTTCTCATCTGTAACTTACCTACCATAAGTCTAAATTTAGCTCCCATGAATTGACACAAGGAAATCTGTCCTGTTTTATTACCAAGCTCAGAAAAACTAGTTAACTGTTTTTATCTTCAGTATTGAGTCATTATGGGATCTGATCTTAGAGCAGACTTCATAGAAGTAGTGAGGTTGAGTCGATATGGACTGTTTGAGAGGATCAATGAGTTCAATCAGGGGAATTGCTTGTACAACGCAGGTGATCTGGGGCTTTTTGGGATATATCTTTGCATTATCTTGACAACCCTAATGATAATGTTATCAAAGCCGAACAGCTCTTAATGTCTGACTTCTTAAATGTTCTGTATTCTAACGTCAACAGATGTGACACCGAGTAAGGATGGAACACAAAGATAATACCTGTTCCTGTGTAGACGAAGAGGCAGATGATCATGCTGACAGTCACCACGACTCCCCAAGACTGGATCTCCTTTCTGCTCATGCTGTAGAACACCGGCACACAGCTGACGTGGCACTGCAGACGGAGAGACGAAGGAAAATTAAACATAAATCAGCAATAATTAATAACTTTTTCAGAGCAAGGTGTATTATCTTTTGATCTCTGATGATACGAAACGTAGAGATACCTGGAAACCGAAGCATATGGTGGGCATTGCATTGAAAACTGCAGTCCAGGAAGCAGAGCTGTAACAAACAATTCAGCAACTCAATCGAAGAACGATGACGAGGAAGAAGGCACGTTTCTGCATGAATGAATGAATGAATGAATATGGCAAAGATGATTATTAACTGAAAAAAAACTGCGTGCAGCTGCACTCACCTGCCGGGAACCTGTTCCGGAGAAATGTCTCTATCCGGCCAGATGTACTTTATGATGATGACGATGGTGACGTACCAGGTCCCGACCACACTGACCGCACTGCCGTGAAGAAAAGAAACGTAGAGCTGTTTAACACGCAAAGTATTTTCCCCTTTTTTCTCAGTGGGAAGGAGAGGAGAGACTTTTCGTACCTGGCATACTTCTGAAAACCGATCTCTTTGGGGATGGAGAGAGGGAGGATGAGGAGGACTCCAGTAACAGAGATGGTAAACTTGCGGTCAGTGTACCATTCTCTGCTGCCCTCCTTTTCTTGAGCCAATGCAGGTATCACTGAAAGGGAGGAACAAAAACAAACAAATGAAACGGGAATATTTGCTATATTCATTTGATTTGTTGCTGATAGTGACAGACCATAACCTCTAGCTTAGGCGTAGTTGAATATGAGCAAACGTCTACCAGTTTGCTCATATAAAATACTGTTGACATTATTTTTTATCATTTATTTATTTTACCTCTATTTAACCAGGAAGTCTCGTTAGGATTAACCTTTGATGTCTTCGAGAAGATAAAAAAACAAATGTGGAATAACTATTTCCTTGCATAGTTTATTTCTTTGGGGGAGAAATTAATGGTAAAAATAATCAGAAATATGAAAAGGACAAATGAAATAAAGTATCTGGTGGAAAAAGTCAATATTGATTAGATTAGCGCAACCTTTTGGTAATATTTTTGGTTGAATTAAGTCCATAATGTTAAATGTTAAAGCCTCCTCCTCGGTGGCCCCTTTGACCTGTGGTGTCCCCCCAGGGCTCCATCATTGACCCCTTACTCTTTAGCATATACATGCTGCCACTGGGTCATATTATAATCATGTTCAGTCACATTTTTAGAAATAATGACTCAAAATGTGTTCAACCCAACAGTTGAGCCGGACATTAAAGAGGTGTAAATGTATTTTTCATTAGAGAGTATTTTTACTATTCAAACAACTCTGTGATGTCATCGTGTCTTCCGACACCTTTCCATCAGAATCAGCATAAACTGTTTTCGGCCATTTGTACAACAGCAGCTCTTCTGTAGGACAAGTCAACATGGGTTAAGTCTGCTCCCTACCTGCATCAATAAGCCTTAGGCGTCCATGACACTGTCAATGGTTCTCCATCCTAAGAACACTTTGATAGCTACTAACCACTGCAGCGAGGAAAATCATACAATGACGAACCAACGCCATTTTTCCTGCTTCAAACACAAAAATGTTCACTTGCTGCCTGACATATTCCTCCAACTGACAAGTGCCATTTTAACAAGATAGTCAATGTTATTCACTTCATCTGTAAGTGGTTACAATGCTATTGGTGATCAGTTTAGGCCTCTATGGCAGCGGTATAGCTTGGAGAAGGGTATAGGGACAGAAGGGATAATAATGTAAAATAAATACTGCATTAAAGACGGACAACTTGAGATGAATTATAGAGATTTAGCAAAATGTCAATCAGTCACGAGTACGACGTTCGTCCATTTAAAATAAATCAAAAGAGGTGGAAGGTCACAGTGTATTTCAAGACACAGGCAGGGGAAGTTTTTCTGCACCGTCAGCGTCTCAGAACGTGGAAGAGTAAGAGTGGGTCACGTGAAGGAGGCATATCGTGGCTGGAATAGCTGAGTGGTCACATCCTTAGAGCTATTTGTCCTTGTCACTAATGTCCCAGCCTTCTTTAAAGGCTGGAGATAAGATCCTTAAACAGGTTAAGGGTCGGACATCCTTCCACTGTTCAAACAAACAGACTTGCAAAATACAGGATAGTAACAAAAAAAAAGTCTGTGTGATTGTAGGCGACCTCCGACAAACAACATCTTCAATTTTAGTGTCTAGGCTATCAGATAGCATGAGACCGAACCAGAGTGGCTGCTGGGAAATGGGATTATGTGCTTACAGCGATCCAGCTGGTCTCCGATGACAATGAAGAAAGCAATACAAGTTCCAAAGGTGTAAACAGCAATGCAGACTTCACAGACGACTCCTGTGGCTTTTCCACAGGCGGCTCGTACCACCTCCTGGTAGGTGCTTTCATTGCTGGACTACAGAAGACAGACAGAAGAATTAAAAAGGTGGATTCAGCAGAGAAGAGAAGGAAATTCAGTGATCTCATAAAATATGATCACTGAATTTCCCGGTTATGCAAATACAATTCTTTCACTAACTTTTCAACTGATGGAGTGAATCGAAGTTCTATTTATATGAAACTCTCTTGAAACGTTGGATGATTTAACATCCTGAAATCATCCATTTAAACTAGGCCCAACCTTCCTCCTCTCTCATCCTCTTCATGTGTTCAGCACCTTGTTTTATTCTCTGCTCCACACTCCTATTCTCTGAGCAGGGAATTTTGTTTTGATCGTTCAAAATGTCTGTTTAGGATTTGGATTTAAACAGACATTGCTGCTTCACTTCCTGTTCCTCTGCAGTATAAAACATCAAAGGAACAACAGTGCCCACGGATTAGAAAAAGATTCATGCAGATTCCTCCATCGATGTCCGAGTTATTGCCAGCCTCTAAATCTAACGACAACTCCAACAAAGTCTCTAAGTATCTCTCAAGTACTCTGTAACTGCTCGACCCTTGTGCTTTCCACTTCAGCATCTCTGTTCAGCCCTCCGAGCTCCCAGGTCCACGCACCAAAGGAACAAAGGCATCAATAATGGACAGTTTCAGGAGAGCACCTCACCACATTGTGACATCACTACTCCAAACGTATTATTTTGTTATTAGATGCTGCTAAATATAACACATCACCAAAATATAATCATCTGCGTGTCACGCCAAAACCTGGCTCTGGGTAAATTCCATGCAAATCTGTTCATTAGTTTTCCAATATCTTGATAACAGAGTCAAGCAGAACCAAAAATGTCCTCAAACATGAATACAGTCTTTCTCAAGTGAGCCAGCAGGAAGTAAAAAGCTACACTAATAATAATAATACATTTAATTTATAATGCACTTTACATTTGGATCAAATCTCAAAGTGCTACAAAGTAAAAACTGATCAAGTATAGAGGCAAAGACTCAGAGTACAGAAAGCAGTGCCAATGATTTCACTACAGATCAAGGAAAAAGACTCATTTGAAAGAAAAACCAGATTTACTTGGTTGCAGAATGTATTGGGAGTTAATTAAAATGAAACAAAAGAAGAACGGAAACCCAGACGTAGTCGGGTCCCGAAGGTCCTGCCGGTGGAACGAACCTTGGAGCAGTAGCCAAGGATGACCAGTCCACTGATGATGAAGATCAGCATGAACTTGGTAAAAGAAACAGGAAGCACATGGTTAGTTCCAGATATAATCTATAAGTAGTTAATGTTGGCCACAAGAAAACAGAAATGACTTTCACTGTCAGGTGTTATTTGATTAAGTCACGCATGCCATCACTTACATTTAAGTTGGATTCAGCCTCGGCTCCAATTCCATCAACATTAACATTTTTGTCCCGTTTTATTTTTTTTTTTCCTTCCAGCTTTTCCTAATATGAACAATGACTTTCTCTACGCATGTTTGTGTGTGTTTGCAACTGTTTGAGAACAAAACGATGCAAGACATTAAACCTAAAATCAAAGTAAAAAAACTGAAATCACAGGTTCTGATCCAACTGGTGTGAATTTCATCGCAACAGCTCTTAATGTGTCTCAGAGGGTTCCTGTATGCACTCCTTAAAAAACCTGGGAATGCTCCTGATGAGAGGGTGGGGGGTGTTCTGGGGGGGGGGGATCTCCTCCCAGACCTGGATCAGAACATCAGTGAGCTCCTGGACATTCTGGGATTCTACTTGGCGGCACTGTTGCCTTTTCTGTTCACCTGCATTTACAAATGCTGAGCATCTGCTTCCCAACTGGACGGATCCAGATCCCAGAAGTTGAAGCCACTGCGTCATAATGTGATGATTAAGTGTTTGCTTAATTTTTTTCAGCAGAATCATTGTTTGAAGTGGTAAATAATTATCCGGCATCCGTTTGGCCTCCAGTAAGAGCGATTAGCATCGGTCAACTGTAAACTGTATATAATTATTTGCCTCACATGAATATCCTCACCATTTGCAGCAACACTCCTGCAGTCACGCCTCCTGCCATACTGAAGGCAGCAGGGAAATTGAGCAGACCTGCTCCAAGAGCTGCGTTCACCACGATGAAGATGGCTGCCCACGATGACACGCCATCCCTCCTCTGCTCCGTCTCCAGAGGCCGGTCAGATTCCACGCTGGGACTCTGCAGAAGCCACGCCCGTTCCCCAGAGTCATTGCTTCCAATTCCTGTCCAGTCCTCAACATTGGTGTTAATCGCCATTAGTCAGCTGGGAGTAGCTCTGCCTGTCGAGGCTGACACACCTCAAAAATGATTCTCCAACACTCTAGATCATGTGGAGGAAAAAGGTTTATCTGAACATCGGGGTGGATGGAGAGGGACTCACACAGCAGTTATGCTCTATGGCCCGTAACTTCAGCAGCAGATGTTTCTCTCCTCACTTGTGGCAGTAAGATCTGTAATGTAATATTTGCATTTAGTAATACATGAACCTGTAAATGATTAATTTTCTTTCTTTTTTCTTTAATAGGTTTATTTGACAGGGATGATACATGCAGGCATTGTAACATTTTGAATAAATGGAGAATGACGCACTGTAGCTGTAGCTAATTTGCAGTCCTGATGGGCTGAATAGAACTGATAATCTTTTCTTTTTATCAATAAACACGTAATGCTTCTTCTCTAGCAGATAACCTTGCTCCGCATATCGATTGATCCGTGTTTGCCTTTAAAACAGGTAAAACAACACTCAAACATTTAAACTAGAGGTGCACCGATTGCAATTTTCTTGGCCGATCACCGATTTTTATAAAGTCTGACTGGCCGATACCAAAGTTTTTCCTTTAAAGTTTAAAAATCATAATGAATGATATATTTTAAGTTCTCTCATTTACAAGGATTGCAGTGGAAGTTGCAAGGCTGGTCGGCTATGTGTAATGTTCAAGGACTTATGGGCTTGTGGCCGACACTGAGCTCCCGCTAGCTTTAGCCGCTCTGCTAGCTTTAGCCGCTCTGCTAGCTTTAGCCGCTCTGCTAGCTTTAGCCGCTCTGCTAGCTTTAGCCGCTCTGCTAGCTTTAGCCGCTCTGCTAACTTTAGCTTCTGAACTTGCTGTTCCTAGGGACAATTTTAATTAGAAGTTTGAGACTAAGTTCGTTGTGCCGAACGTTTTCAGAATTGTTCCGCCGTATCTTCCTTTGTCGTTAAAATTTAAAACCATAAATGGCAGCATATGCATACATGCATGCATGCATACATGCATACATATATATATACATATATATATATATATTCATCGGGCTCGTGGTTGGCTCTGAGCTCCCGCTAACTTCACACCTCTAACTGAAACAGCACACTAAAACTTTAAAACCATACACTAAGCACATGTTAAAATCCAAAATGTATGCATAGAAATAAACAATAGAGAATAAAGAGACAAAGCAGCCTGGGCCAAAACTATCTGTTGTTATTATTATTATTATAATTACACTGAAAAGGACGACCGATGACCTTGAAAGAAAAGAAAGGCTTGTGTTAAAGCCTTAAAATCCATTTAATATTTAAATTTTTTACTGGTAGCGTGTTCTAAATTTTAATTTTTGGAACTTGAGGACTAAGCAGAACTTTACATTTTAACATACTCCGCTAACGGCTCCCCTCGTAGTGACCCCTTTGCTGTAACATTTTAAAATCATTAGTCGTTCATTGGCAAAAATTCTCAAAGATGGTAAATAGTACTTTTTTAAGAATTGTACAATAGTGCCATTTACTTGGGTTTTCATAAATACTGAGAACACTAGAGACTTTCCCATTAGTAAGTAATTCTATCATGTTAAAAGTCAAGACAGGGTAAGTCCCTGTGAGATGCTGCATGATCCTTATTAGTATAGTGAAGGTTCCCTTTGAAGGTTTTGCTCACTTGTGATTCCTTGGAGTAAAGTATGAACGAACCATCATCATGAGGCACACATCGATTCTTGTGCTTGAAAAACCCACAGGAATGCATGCTAAGGATCACGGACCCGAATCAGCAAATTACCAATTTCAGTGAGTGAGAAACGCAGACATTTGCAAAAACACGACCAGTGGTTGGTTTTAGAGTTAGTTTGTCTGAGCATCTCACCCCTGCACAACAAGGAACTGAGAAGAGCCTTCATTCAAGGAGCGGAAGAAACCTTTTCTCATCAGTACAGGCTTCCATTAACTCTAACATGCATGTTTGCAAGACTCATACATGCAAAATACAAATGGAAGAGGGATAAGCCTGCAAGAACAATATACAGGCGTACAGTACCAACATGCAATTCTCAGCAATTTTACAACCCCAGATGTACAACACTTCAAGTTAAAAAAAAAAAAATGGAGCAAAGCAACTCTTAGAGAAACCAAATGAAATAGAGTAAAAATGTTTGCCCTGGACATACTTTACACAAAAAAGACATTAAAGCAACAAGAAAACTCTGAAATCTTTTTTTGATCTTTATTTTCAGGAGAAAATTCGTTTTTAATCAGCACTTGGAGTTGAAGTGTTTTGAATCTTCAACCCGAGGTAAGAGCTGATCTGTGTTTTCCTACATAGGAGACCTGGTCTTGTGGAGGAAACACCCAACAATAACATATTTTGCTTTGAAATAGTAATTCAATATATTCTTAAGGAGCCTGGCTCTTATCTATCATACCATCTCATTTAAGTGGCTCCTCCTTTGAACCACCAAGCAGCACCACAGAAGGCTGGAGAACAGATACAAGTGTCAAAACATAGCTTAGTTAATAAAACTAAAAGAAGATATCTCACATTATACCTGTGTAGAGCTTCTGCTGACAGGAAACGTTGATGAATGAGTTAAG
The DNA here is from genome assembly GCA_009660295.1 of Lophius piscatorius. Classification (NCBI taxonomy): domain Eukaryota; kingdom Metazoa; phylum Chordata; class Actinopteri; order Lophiiformes; family Lophiidae; genus Lophius; species Lophius piscatorius. Next base: position 179,251 of record VRLP01000237.1, read on the forward strand.
TTACAGCTGACCTGGATTTCATCTAAGATATTGCTTGCTTATTCCTCACAGACCATATCTGCTGCCAGAAGAAATACTGGTTCAGTAACAACACCGTTTCAGGTTACTAGATTCTAGCTTTCCTTTTCATCAACCTGAGAGCAATTGTTGTCAACACCTTTGTTCTTCTGTGTCCTCAAACAATTAGCTAGCAAAGGCTACACCTAGAGCTACACACAAACAAGCTCCTTTCTCACCACACAGATAAAGTTAATATACATACATGGTCAATTATTGAAGTATTGACGAAAATAAGTCAGTAATTAAGAACATTACCTTTAATGTAAGCCAGAGTCCACCGCAGGTGATGACTGAGCTGCCTGTGTTTGTCAGTGTGCAGAGCATGTGACACTCCAGTCACGTGACCAGTTCGCCTTTTCTATAGAATTGTGGGTATTGTAGTTATTAACTTTTATAAGAACGTCCCGTCGTTACTCTATAATCGAAACGTTTGGGATATTATGAAATCGTGATCGCTGCAGATCCTTCTTTTAACGCGATTTTATTGATCATTTTCACATCTTATACCCTCATAGACCTTAGTGTGAGGAGGAATATAGATACATAGATGGATTAGATAAGATAAGATACACATTGTTTTTACGAACCGGTTGTCGGATATAACGCTCTAACCGTTGGTTACATTTTGTCCAATTTTTTCCATATGAACCTTCTCAAGGAAATCTAATCTGTATTTGTCATATTATACTTGTAATGGTTCATATTTCCCTCACAAAGGGGACAATTTTGGTAAAAAAAAAAGTGTTTTACTGGCTCATATGAACCCACACAAGGAGATCTATTGAATATTATTTAACCATAATAGTTCATATTTGACTTTTTGTTTAAAAGTTTCTCACTTGTTTCTTCTAAATTTAGCTAATATGTATTGACATAAGGGAAACTATCTTGTTTTATTACAGATGGCAACCAACTCTAAAGGTGTGTACACTTCAATTGTAACAATGAGTATTTATAAACATTTATGGGCATGGAGTGCTGGGTAAAGAAGTGATGGTGACATTAACTGATGACACGAGGGGAAAAAAAAAACAGTATGACAGGTTATTCCTCTATAACCATTTATTGTTTGTTCAATAAAGGAACTTGACCACCAATCTGATATTTTATGACAGACTGAAAAATGTAGATGCAACATGTCAGCTTTAAGTACAATTGGGACGATCCCAACATTTCTGAATGTGACGAGCGCGTCATTCTCAGGTCCGATTCAAATTCCCACACTGAATGAAGTGCTCGGACTGAACGAATGAACAGCATTTCCACAAGTGTCCTCTGCGATCAGGTAGCCCACTCATTTTCCTTCACCACGCAGTAACACTTGTGTGTATGAAACACAAAGATTCCATAATGAAAACAAAAAGTAAGAAACTAGATGTTGGACTTTTCTTTTCTTTCTGCGGGGGGGATGCAAGATGAAGCAACATTCTCCTGTGTGGATTTAATTCGATGTATGATCACATTTTAGATTGTTTTTTTCTTTTCCTGGCTAGTGTTCTTGTTTGTTTTCTCAGCTTGAAACTGTCCAGACACTGAACTAAAGACAAACCCTTGAAATGATGATTGGGTATGGAGACATACGAATATAGGCATACATAATAAGCAGATTATTGTAGTATTTATTGGTTCACATGCGCAGCACAGATAAGCCTGAGAGAGAATTTATAGCTTGATTGAGAAATGAAACGAGTGCATTAAATCTCATAAAGTGCTATAAGTTAACCATTAAAATAATGGAAAAATACACCTTCTACCAGCTTTCAAGTGGACCAGAGACCTCAACCTGAACCTCACAGTCCAACGTTGGCCATATTTTGGATGTTTGCTACCGAGTGAGCACACAGCAGACGGCTGGCACACATTTAGGGTGACAGCCAACATTTGATTCCACATAATAAATAAGCGATGATGATCGGTCAGTAGTGGGAGAAAGGATGTCTGATGATTATAATTTGCCAGTTCAGTGAAATGTAAAAAAAAAAAAAAACCTGGTTTAACTGAAACTAAAAACTTTATCAGAAGCGACCATTCCAGGTTGAACTCTTGATGAAATCCAATGCAGAAAATGTCTATCTAAATATTGAGATCCTTTCTAAAATGCGGAAAGGCGGAGACAGACATGTTGACTTGTCGAGCTCCTCTTCATCACTGCTGCTTTGATTTTTTAGCTCTTCCAGCAGGATCCGCTCTACTTGGTGACCGCATGGATCCCGTGTGCAAGGTAGCCCACGTTCCCAGAGGTCACGCCTGCCATGGAAATTCTGCCATCCTTGGTCATGTAGACTGAAAACTCCTTGGTCAGGCGCTCAACCTGCAGGAAACAAAAATGAGCATAGATGAGTAAATGTACGTAAACAGCAAACAAAGAGCTTGGGGTTCTCAGATTATCTCGGTTCTCGGTTGTGTGTCCTGATCAAAGTGAAACCACAGGCACATTTTTCAAAATATAATACATAAATCTGTCTGCTCGATGTTAAAAGCAGAACAAGGCTGAACAGAAGAGGCAAGAGTTACTTCTGCAATATCAGATAGTTAAGCTAAATCAACTCAAGATAGATGTACTGGTTATCCTGTCTGCTTAGTAATATGCTGTGGTCGAACGTGTGAAATACAATGTAAGATCCAATAAAACTTGGTCTGGATATCAACTGGTTATCCCAGTTGATATCCAGACTGGTATAACCTCTGGATGTCAACAGAAACTGATTATTTCTACTCTTTCTGTTTAAGAACATTTCATTTCAGAAGTTCATGGAAGCTGTGATGTGCTGAAAATCATGGATGGAAAACATAAAAATGGTCATTTTATAGCCAAAAACAGGTTTAAAATTGTTTTTTTCCCTCAGAAGTGGATGGTTATAGGACAAGAATAACCACATGACTAAGCTCAAGACTTAAGGGAAACAACCTGAGAAAAAATAAAAACTTTTTGTTTTTTTAAAAGGAGCCTTCATCTGAACTCTGGATCCTTTACGTGGGTCTTGATACAACCGCATCAGTCGTGTCTTGCTGGAATCATGGCTACAGAGTGCAACGACCTCTGCTGGCGCTGCCCCACTAATGCATACAAAATGAAGGGAGAGAACAAACGACAGGCACCATGTAGGTCCACTTTTTGCCACAGCTCTGCGATGCACTATTTTCCAACATTTTTTAGTCAGAGCTAGCATGAAACTTATGAAAGTAGTAGCTCCCCTGTGGGACTGGAGAGCACAGACTAGGCCACAGTTACTCTTTTACTTCTTGACAGGGTAACACGTGAGCAAAAAGCGGATATTCAAATGGTCCATTAGAATATTTATTTTCACTCTGGCAGGTTTCTGAATCTTTGATGTCAAAGCCAGATAACCGAGTATCAAACTTTTTCCCAACACTCGGAGGTTTCGATGAAGGCAGCGTCACGTGAATTTTCCCAGTCGTAAAACTACTTTTTGTGATTACTCCGACACCACATGAAGGCACTATTAAATTATAACTCAAAAACTGGTAACAAGAAGAAGCAGGTGGCCTGTTTCCGCCGGAAGGTACTAAAACATATCTACCATCACCCCTAAAGCTCGGATTCATATTTTATATTATTTTGTGTGTGTGTGTGGGTGTGTGTCTGTACTGTACCTGTTCGGGTTTGAGGCCTGTGAAGCAGAACATGCCGATCTGATCAATGACATGCTGCCAGTTGTGGGTGGAGCCTTCACTTTGCAGACCCGCCACCAGCTGTTCTCTCATCTTAATGATGCGGTTAGCCATCCCATGCACCTCCTCCAGCCTGGGTGGAATAACAGGATATAGATTCTGGAATGTAACTTGAATGGTCTGGTGCTTGAGGAAGGTGAGAAATTTGTTTGTTCGTGTTGTGTTATGACATCACAAGAACATACCACAGAGAGCGCAGATCTGGGGTGTTGAGAATGGTTGATGCAATCCTGGCACCATTCATGGGTGGGTTGGAGTAAATGGGCCTGATGAGGATCTTGAGTTGGGACTCGACCCTCTTTGCCTCATCTGCGTCGTTGCACACCACAGTGAAGCCCCCCACACGCTCGCCTGGGAAAATCATCACACACGTTGAGCGGTGAGCACAGTTAATCAGTGTCTGAGCGACTCAGGTCAATCCCCTACTTGTATACAGATCACGCTCCATCCCTACACCACATTTCTGTTTTAACATTGAAAAAAACCAACAACGGTGGAATAACATTGTTCCTTTCTGTGATTTTAGATGGCATACCGGCTTTCTGCAAGGGAAAGCAGCGTGAAGTTTAGCACAGAAACATCAGAGTCTAGTGTGACATTTTACATCGGCAGCTAGCAGCTCCTTGTAAACATGAAAGAAGACGACAACAACAATTATGTACCACCCCTGTTACATGGCAATGATCATCAGATTGCAAGGGGCCCCCGCACTTTGTGTTTTCACCCCAAAATGATGGCATTTTCAGTCCATTTTCTTTATTCTTCGAGTTAGGTACTTACTACTTCCATCTTCCAGTTGTGGGTTTTATAACATGCAAAAATGTCATAATTCCGTTTTGGCCTACTGCCTTGTTTATCTATACAGATTCCACACTTTTACTGCCTCCACTGCCAAATCAGAGGTGATCCCTTGATACAACTCTGCAACATTTAGAAGAGCAGCCCTGCCTTCACCAGGCTCTGTAAGAGGGGCTTATGAAACAAGAAAACTTACATTATGCTCAAACTTAATTAACCCAATACCAAACTGGGGTGCATGTACTCCCGGAGGTATGCCAAATGTCGCAGAGGCTTGGGAAAAATGTGATTTTTTATTTTTTTTGATTTTCAAAGTCGTACAGGCCAGTTTAACTGTCAGAGGGACCTGCTGTCTGATTAATCGGCGAAAAGGGATTTATTCTTTCTTTTGTGAGCCGCTGAGCTGTCTCAGTCAGTTATGCCTCATTTATGCTGCATCTACATGGAAGAATAGCTGCATCTGTTTTAAAGGTTGCGCCAGTCAATGCCCACATAGTTCCATGTGTCATTTATTTTGTCATCAATACTACAACAGGATGACAGCGAAGAGTCGAAAAGATTCAATGACGAAATGGTGAGAGTAGATGAGGTTATAATGATGTGCGTGGCAAGTAGAAAACGCAGTAATTTATGTATTGGAGGACTTTATTCAACGATAAGAAAGCTCAAAGCCTTGTAAAACATCTGAGGATATAGACCAGGTGTGTCAAACTCTAATAGTTCAGGGTAACCAGATGCTGCACTGCTGCCATCTGCTGTTTAGTTATTAGGAGTAGCACCTACTTTTAATGAAAAATTGCAGTTAATGTCTTCTATGTGATTTTCACACTTGGCCGGATTGGACCCTCTGGTTTAGCCCGCGGGATATTTGTTGGACACCCCTACTATAGACCAATCTTCAAATTGAGCTAAAAAGGTTATCTTTAATAGTCTGAACAACAAAGCCACAGAGATGTACAGCAAGATAATTAGACTATTAATTTTTCTCCATAGTCTACTCTATTGGCACACCTCAGATCTGGAAAGCCAATCTTTGTTTGTTTATAAGGACTATACTGTCAGTATATGTTTGTGGAGTACCGATGAAGGGCAGTCATCATTGATGACCAACTTTAAAACTCTGGTATGCTGTGAAATACTTATCCGAGAGGAAGAATGACTTTATCAGTATCATGTGAATTAATTTGGCCCTAATGAAAAACGCCCTGCACCACAGGCTTAAATAAAAGCACAATGTAATGATGAGGAATTAGCTTTGTCTTTATAATCCAAAGGTAGAGGTGTCAGTTAGAAACCAGCACAGTTTGTTTTGGAAGATTATAAATTTGGTTTAGGGCATATTCTGATTCAGATTTTACATGGAAATGAACGAATTAGTATTTTCAGTGCTTTTACTTTTTACAGCTGGCTGGTTGTGCAACACAAGCTAAGTTCGGCTCATTAAATCACTTCTAGTTCTTCTATGTAGATTTATTCACACGCAGTCAGGAGGAAACCAATGACTTAATCACAGTACACATCATATATTATTTCTAATCATTTTAAAATCAACTCTCATTTCAAACGATTCTGCAATTTGGCAAATAAATGCATCATAAAAATATGTCATCACAGATGCTCAAACAAACAGATGCTCAAACAAACAGATGCTGCCCAGTAGTCGTTGGACCTACAATAACTTTTTTATTTCTGTACTGTTATCTCGAGTCAAGATTTACTGACATTTAAGAAGCTCTAGTACGGAACTCTACTCACCATAGAGACCCATGTTCTTGGCGAAGGACTGGGACAGCAGGATGTTGTGTCCCTGCTCAATGAAGTAGCGAACGGCCCAGGCGTCACGGTCGATATCTCCACTGGCAAAGCCCTGGTAGGCCATGTCGAAGAACACGAGCAGATTCCTTTTCTAGAGGGATCAAAAGAAAGGCGGAGCGACACAGAAGAGACAAAGTCAGAGGAAGTGTAGTTAATATTTTCAGTAAAAACTGCAAGATAAAGAACAATGTTTATCAATCGTGGCTTTTGAACTGCCAAAGATCTTCGCATTTTGAGATAAAGCTCAAACGCAGACTGAGATTTTATCAAGATGGAATTTGAAAGACGTCGCAGACATTCACTGCGAAGATGAGTACTCACCTTCACAATATCTGAAATCTCCTTCCACTGCTCAGGTTTGGGGTCCACACCAGTAGGGTTGTGTGCACAAGCGTGCAGCAAGATCACACTATGCTCTGGGATTTTCTGTGACATAGAACAAGATTTTGGTTCATCATCCCACACTACAACTGAAAGGTTCTGTACTTTACGTGTAATGGCGACGTGGCGTTTTTGATGTCTTACAGAGATGTCGTCAAGAGCTCCTTTGAAGTCGAAGCCACAGGTGGAGGGGTCGTAGTATCTGTATGCTTTGAGCTGCATGCCAGCGTCTCTGAAGATGGGGGTGTGATTTCCCCAGGACGGTTTGGGCAGGTACACATCACGAGAACTTTGGTGAAAACGAGACTGTGACAAGTGCAAACTATGGTGAGATAAACAGCCGGACCAGAATGTACAATTGTTTGAGGCGACCATTAAGAGAGGACCTCACCAAGAAGTCGGCTCCAATGCGCAGAGACCCAGTTCCTGAGATAGTCTGGACGGTGATATTCTGTTGGGAGAAGAGAATCGCTGCATAAATTTGGGCTTACATTACCAGAACCACCTGGAAATACTTCTGCTATGAACTTAATGGAGTAGCTGACACCACCCAGCTTACCCTGCCACTCTTCAAGACGTCATTATCCTGACCGAGAGCGAGTTGGGCGCAAGCCTTGCTGAACTCCCCCAGACCCCCGATGGCAAGGTACTCCTTGTCCATGTGCTTGGCTGCAATGATGTCCTCTGCCTAGAGGGACAGTGTCCAAATCAAAAGGCAGGAAATTAAACTACACTGACGTCATTGGCTGATATTTTTATCTAACATCGTTGTTCTTTAGTTAACATTTGGATGAACAAAGTAAAGCAAACATACTTTCCCATTGGGATAGAGCAGAAATTCTCAAAAATTAAGTTGTGTATTCCAAATTCTCAAAAATTAAGTTGTGTATTCCACCCCAAATTGATGTTTCAAAGGACCAACAACGACCTTTTAACCCCACAAACACCCAGTGAAAAAATATTAACCATCCTGCTCATTGATTGAGGTGTCCTATTCCGAAAAACATACTTAAAATGGTTAGAAAATCACATTGTGGAATACTGCTATTATATTCAAGATCATTGCCGTAATAAAATAAGTCGTGAATAAACTCTAAATGAATGACAGTTCTACCTTACGGACACAGCTGAGCACAAAGGGCTTGCCCTGGTCATCCCTGTAGGCTCCCACACCCAGGTTCATCTTCTTGGGGTTGGTGTCCCTCTTGAAAGCCTCGGTGACCCCCAGGATGGGATCTGGGGGACCCATCTGGACTCCACTCCACCATGAGCTGCAAAGGCATCAAAGTTGTTTAATAGTGGTGATGAAATCCGACTATTCATGCTTATCTGATGCCCAATGTACGTCATGCATGGAAGAGGCAAAAAAAATCCTTTAATAAGGAAAATACGTCAAGGAAAGTTTAAATTATATATCCCCCCCAAAAAATGGCAAAAACTCCTGATAGCTAGTTTTTAGATTCAGGTCGTCTGGGGGGGGGAGTCGACCAAAGACCAGCTTGAATGACAGTTACTGGACTGTGATAATTTGTAATATTTAACAGTGCAGGCGACTTCTGCACTACCACAGAAGAAATCAATTAAATGTCTGTAGGGGCTGTGAAATGCAGAAATTCCGTAAAACTTCTGGGCGTTCTGTAAAAGTTGACGTGTTTGTGAGATGGCAAACATTGACGTGAATCAATAGTTCACCGAGAAAAGGTTATGTGTGTGTGTGCCCCAGTTAAAAAAAAAATTAAAAAATCTCCATTACCACAAACATAAGTTCATGAAAGGAACTGCTTACTAAGTTCTCGTGGCTTTATTTGAGTCGGACTAACCGTATTAGTCGCGCAGTAGATTGGTTCACATGCTCAAGATTAACTCCTCGTGACCCGAGGACCCCACACTCACGAAAAAGAAAGATATAATGGAGCACACATGCCCAGGGGGTCTGAGTTAATTTATAATAACATAATCCGTTGATCCGTCCAGAGTCCAAACACAAAAGTTAATCTGGCTCTAAGAACATGTTTTTTTTCTTCTAAATTTTAATGGGACTTTTTGGGAGGCTTGGACATGTGGAAGGGAAGAACCTCATAGAATTTGAAGTGGACTTTTGACAGGACAAAAACTGTAGGTTTTAAACAAACTTGGTAGAAGCGTTGTGCTTCGTTCACTCAGTCACTATTTCACCATAATAAAAACACACTACAGTACTCCATAGTGAGGGTCTCTACTCAGATAAATATGAATATATCATCTAAGAAACAACCATTATGAACATGCACGCATATTATATTTACTATTTCCACTATGCTTACCTGTACTTTGGCAGTATTAGCTTTCATTTGTCAAACGTTAATTCAACTGGGGGGAAAAGCTGCTTCATTTCTTCTGGTTTTCCATGTTTGTCTGATGTAAGAAGAAACTAGGAGCTGATTTATTATTATAATTACTGTGGATTTCTGAAGAAAGAATGGATTTATTTTCATTCAGAATACCATGCTTGCATCTGTGGGACAGTGTCTTCCACTTAATCTCATGGTAATCTGTCAAGTATGTTTGCATAACATAAAAGTAGACAAGAAAGCCCGCCGCTAAGATGACATTTCTTTTTTTTTTTTTTTAAAAGTGGAAAAGAATCCATATTCTTTCCCTTTATCCGGATCCACTCCATAAAGTTATGGGTTCTTCGTTGCTATATGCAAAACGCTTCTACCAAGTTTGTTTAAAACCTACAGTTTTTGTAAACGAGACGGAAGTTATAAACAAAATTTGCATCTTGCAATGATTAAGAAAGTGAAGAAGAGTCCTGCCGAAATCAACTTCAAATTCTATGAGGTTCTTCCCTTCTTCCAAGCCTCCCAGAAAGTCCGATGAAAATCCACGCATGCACACACACACACACAAACACACAGAAAGAATAACGCGGAAATTGCAAGATTAAACAGAATGAAATTCAACAGTAAATTGTTTCACTTTGATGGATTAGACAGTTTATAGTCTACTGTGCCGTTTAAATCAGTAAATTATTTACTGTTTTGCTGCATGATATTTAGCCACCGTCATAATGGAGGAGCTACTTAAACTCATCCTGTCCTGTTAACTATTATAATTCAGTTAAATACACAAATCATTCCCGTCACAGACGTCCTTGATAAATGTAGGCTATTAATGCAGAGACCTTAACCGCGTTGCTGCTTGCACATGGTCTCAGGTTTCTTCTACATTGTAAATACTCTAAACTTTGCAGCTAAATTTAGGACTGAACACTTTGTAAAGGGCAAGAGTCTCCAACACCCTAGAAATAATTCAAGACCAGATCATCCTGGTTTAATGATAGAAACAACATGAGCTCACTGATGTGGGTGACTGGTGGAAAGTTCATCTTTCAACATTTGTGATATTTTAACATTGTGATGTTTTAGTTTTGGATGCGTCTTGTCTTAATTCAACAAGAAACATAAGTAATTTTGAGAAACCATTAATGTTCCCTGATCAGCCATAACATTAATTCGAAGGGAAAATAAAGCTCATAATCCTTGATATGAAATTAATTGAGGAGATGAGGCTCAGGATGAGGCTCAGGTAGGTTTGAAAAGAACTTTTCATCTTTTTCCAATCTTCCTCTTATTTACAAGTTGGATAAATATTTAAACTGTCAACAGAGTCAATTTGACTTGAATAACTGTACTCCTTGTGTAAAGTTTGTGTGTACTTTTGCCACTTGTGCTCCAGGGGTTCTAGGAGGAGAAACAGTTTACAGGTTTAACAGAACAAATTTTAACAGAGCGATAGGGATAAATGAGTCTACAATTGGAATGTTAAATCATCAATCTTTGCTTCTCTTAATCATTGCCTCTTACCATAAACAGTAAATAATCTACACTCTTTTATAAATAAATAAATGTGGGATTAGCATTTGTCTTATTGGTACTGACCATGAGAAACAGCTAGTTACTGGTTTCTGACATTATTAAAATAAAAAATCTTCCTCCATATTAAATACTGATGCCAGAAATTTATTTACCTTTTAAGATTAAGACTAGATTTGATTTCTTTGTTTTCATCAGCTTTTTCTTATCCTTCCTTAGACCACTTTGGAAGGTTCTAATCCCTGCAGACCGGGAACATCCAACAAGATTTGCAGTCTTGGAAATGTGCTGACCCAATCATCTCACGATTTGAACCATGTCAAAGTCGCCCAGATCTTATGCTTTGCCCATCTTTCCAACACATGAAGTGTGGACTAAATGTTCACCTGCTGTGACTAAACAAGTTCTGTTGTAACAGGGTAATAAAGGTTATTCTGACTTCCCCTGTCAGGGATCGTAATGTTAGGGCTTATCGGTGTACATGTAAAGTTCATTGGAGGTCTTGGAGTAGGCTTGTTATGGTTGCTGTTTGCAGGTACACAGAACCTTTGAACTTCATTATTCATATGAGCGGCACAGTGACTGACAAGTTATTAGTAATCAATAGACCAAAGACCAGTTTGGCATGATGCAGGGTATGACTGCTGGGTTGAACACCTGTTTCATCCTCATTGATCTTAAAACCAGCATTCAACATTAAAGACATCCCTGCCTTCAGGTGGCGAAAATGCGTATTCTCGTTTATTTACTCTCTGAAACCACACCAATGAGCTTGAAGAGAAATACTGATAGAAATATTATGACACAGGGGGGGAAAAACAGACATTTAGAGATGATGCAAATACAAAACTGTCAAAGTGTCCACGTCATAAAAGATAAATATCTTCAGGGCCGCAAACCGGCAGAAAAGGACGAAAAGGCGTTTGCCCTCCAGTTGTGCAATGTAGGGACAGTGATACCCGTCTCATCTTCGCTGCTAGAGATTAGCCAATCGTTGATTAAAGGCGGGACGCGTAAACCAATCAGACAGCGTTACGTCATTAGTCACGGCAAGTCGCTCAAATCACTGAGCGAATGAGTTTTGACAGCGGGGATATCGCGTGCCAATTGCCTCGGAAAGTTTGATGCAACGTGTTAGAAAATCTTTTTTCGGAACGTTGATGTAAGCACGAAATTTCAAACAAACTGTAACAAATTGGGTTGTTTATTATCTTCACCAACATACCAGTGAACGCGTGCTGCTCACACCAGCACCGACTTCAGCGGTATTCACTTACAGCTGCGCCCGATGACCCTCCGATGTCATCTTAGGACAAATGAGGGAGGAAGTCCGGTGCAGCAAACCCGCATAAAGTACACAAGCAGCCCGTGACGGCTCGTGTCTATATTAGCTGCGATCACTCCCCAGAAATTAACGTCAACGAGCACGTCGGGCCTATTCAGACCATTTGACCCCTATCTGTGTTTAGCTAACTAGCTACTATGGCTAAAGTCACCACACACCAGTTGAGTTTTAACATATATCTAATGGCTTAAAATAACTGACGCTTAACGTAAATAATGCGTTTTCTTATAGACACATGAGCAATAAAGCCCTCGTTAACAAGAGGCACGCAATTCCCTACTAAGACGCTTGTATCTAACGTTGAACGTATATTTGTCCAATAAATATAACCGTATCACCGGTGCTTACCCGCTACGGGTGGACAGACATCCCAGGGACGGAGAAATGTTCCCCAGACAGACAATCAGCTTGTTTGATTTCAGCAGGGCCATGGCTGCGCTCGGGAGAAGGAGCTAGGAGGATGTGGAAGGATGTGAAGGACAGGCTGTAGCACGGCGGTGCGCTCCGGTAACGTGATGACGTCAGAGATAAAGGAGGAAGTACAGTTATGGTATAAAGAGGCGTTTATACCATTTATTTTATGAAGAGGCGTTTGTGGAGCAGACTCATGATGCAAACCTGATTTTTATTTAATCAGTGGTGTTCAGCAACGGTGTACAGTAAGTTCAAATTTCAGGAATGTGTACTTTACTTGATTATTTCCATTTTATGCTGCTGTATAGTTCCATTCACCCCATCTCTGGTAGATGGGTTGACTCATGGTTGGAAAGGTATGGAAAGTAAACTGTGTTTTTCACAAAAGAAAAAAGGGGAAATAAAATATATACATACAAGATAGATCTTGGGTAGATTCATACGAGCCATTTTGGACATAATCAGATTTATGGTTGCAAAGTAACTGTCAAAGTGAGTAAAATATGAACAATTAATGTAAAATGTGATATATATACACGTTAGATGTTTTTTAGACGGTTCAAAAGAGGTACATTTGGACTAAATCAGATCAACGCGTACAAAGTTAAGTCCGATAAATACCTTCTTTTTTTCATAAAAAAGTTGGGTCTCCTAAAGGAGATCATTAGCCCCGAAAGTTTGACTAATATTAACCAACAATTAGGTAAAGTTATGTCCAAAAAACAGTGTTTATGGAGGCTTTTCGTGATATACCCTTGGTTGGCGTTAAAACAACCTAACCAGGTGTTTTCAACCCTAATCTGTTGGGTCTACATTTGTTGAACAATGAGCAGCAGGCTCAGAAGGGATTTCCAAATATCCCTCTCCATAGCAACACTCTAACCCATCCTGGGGGATCACGAGACGTTCCCAGTCCTGATCAGAAACATAGTCCCTCCAGCGAGTTCTTGGTCTACCTCGGGGTCTCTTTCCAGTTGGACGGGCCTGAAAAGCCTCCAAAGGGAGGCGTTCTGGTGGCAACCTAGTTAGATGCTTGAATCTCTTCAACTGGCGCCTTTTGACGTAAGTGAGCAGCAGCAGAGGCTGAATGAACAACCTACGAAGGATGCTCATTTCAGCTTCTTTTATCCTTGACCTCATTCTTTCTGTCACTACCCAGACCTCATGACCATAAGTGCGGATTGAAACGGAGATGGGCCGCTGAATTGAGAGCTTTGCCTTACGATTCAGCTCTTTCTTCACCACTGAAGCCAACATGATCACATCATCTGCAAACAGCAGAGATGCGATTCTAAGCTCCCCAATCCGGATACATTCCTCACCTCTACTGCGCCTTGAGATCCTGTCCATGAATATCAAATTTAGGAGATTGTTAAAACTCAACAGATCAATAGTGGGTCATGTCACCGTGTAAAATATCTTTGGTGACGCCCCTGCACACATCCACATAACTCATATAATCTTTCCTATTTTAAATTATGTAGATGAGTCCACATCTTAAATTCTCCAGGATAAAAGCCACCTCACTGACACCAATGGAACATCTGTGTTTTAAATCCGACTTCACCGGGATATGGGCATCAATATTGAAAGAGTCTGTGATGGAAGTAGTATAGAACATTTATAAATCATAAAAGTACTCTGTCATGCATAAACAGGCTGAACTGTGCTCCACAGAATATATATTTTATCCATGTGTCAACGGTATTCCCCCCAAAATGTCACACAGAAGTAATAAATATTCACATTGCATTTTCCACTATGGCATTATTTTTGTACTTGTCACATGTACTTTTATACAACAATGTTGAATGTGTTTGAATATTCACACTATAGTTAAATTTTTATAAGTAAAAGACAGATGGATTCACATTTTTGCTTAAAGGTACAAAAGTAGTAACATTAAAACAGACTCAAGGAAAATTCCTAATCATGCAGGAATAAAAATTATCTGATTGAAATCAGCATGTAGTATAGGTGGATTTATTCTACAAAATAAATTCACTTATAACATGTATGTTGTTAATGGAGTTTATGACAATAGACAGGATAAGTGGTTATAGATTAATGGATGATGAATGGATTGTAATCACAAATAATTATGATGTATGTTACGCTCAAAATGTTGCGGCCAGTCAAAATGGAGATATTATATTCACTTTTTATACTGTTGTAACTATATATATTTAATAAATGCAGTGGAATAATAGGCAAGGCACAGTATATATATCTCTGAAACATAGTGGAGTAGAGGTGGGCTGTATAATGATACAAAATAGCATTACTCTAAGTAAAGTATCTCACAGAAACACCATAAAATAGGATCTTTCAAACACTTTCATAAAAGCACGTTATATATAACAGATATGTATCGTCAAGCAGGAAAATTGTAAAATTAATAAATATCCCCCCCAAAAATATGTACTAATTAATTATATATTATCTCATTCATTACTGTCAACAATTAACATAAAATTTTTGTTGAGGGTCAAAAACACATGAATGTTTGTCACCAATCCTGAAACAACAGAATCTAAGACTGCAAGAAAAAAATTGAACTAAATTAATGAAATTATCTATATAAATATATCTTGAAGGCTATACCTCTGATTGGCTGCTCCGGTTATAGTTGAATAAACTGTGATAACAACACTTTATTATTATAAACACACTTTTTATTGAAATGATTCAAATCCCCGACGGAGAACCTAAGAGCTTAAATGAAGAGTTGTTGTCTTCTTCTGTTCAAAAAGGATTAATCCGCATGGATGTGAGGTGAAATGTCTCCAAACCTTAAAAAGAAGTCCAATTGCTTTTCCTTTAACCTCACTTGATTACAGTGAACTGGATGAATAAAAATCTACTGATGAAATATCCTTCAGGGAAGTTTCCTGCAATTGCTGAATGTTTCCCCCAGAGGGCGCAAGAAACACAAGATACACAAGATACTTTCAATCAGCTGCTTTTAAAAGTTGCTTAATGCATGATTAGCTGATGCACATCTTCAAGTATTTGCCATGTCAAGTCTTCCAAGACATGGAGAATTATATATTACATCATACCTAACCCACACTCTAAAATGTAATGGTTTAAAAATAACCAGAGTTGGGTTATTTCGGTAACATGCTGGTTCCGATGCAGCCACAGGCTATTTTGGAGTTGTGGTTTTTGACCCAGAATGTTGGACTAGACTATTTTTTACCCAGCAAAGAGGGGAAATTATTTGTTGAGCTTAAATATAGAGAAATGCGACCAAAATTAGCATTTTTTAAAATTCAGGTCGCTGCATAAAAATGGCCGAATTTAACCCATAAGAACCCAGACCCATTTCTGCTTCAGTGAAAATTGTGGGGGATATAAAATGGATGAATTAGAATAGAACATCATTTTTGAAATGTTGCCCCTTGTCAGAGATCTGTTATGTTACTTTCAGCTTTTATGGTATTCTAGTTTTTATATTTTGAAAAATAAATCAAGTTGACAGCGTTTGGCTTTTTGGGATGTTGGATTTTATTTTCAAATAATAAGGGTATTTAATTCACCAGTTAAACAATAATTAACAAACGTAAACCTGGAAAAATAAAGAATAAAATTAAAAACAAATCGTCGTAATAGTAGCAACCGGTTTATCGAATAAATCTGATTTAAATAGTTAATTCTGCTGTCCTCTATTTTCACTTATTTATTTTTATTCCATAAAGTTTTGTATAATATTGCTACTTTGTTGAATATCAGAATATCAGAACTGCTTTAATGTCACACAGAACAGTTATTTAAGCCGTAGGATTTTAAAATGGATCGAAACTTGTATCGAGTATTAAAAAAAAAAGAGCTGAAAATTAACACTTTGTTTGGTCAGTAAGCTATATAAGGAACTTTTTATCACTCTTAAAAGGATTTGTAACACTTGTCACATTAAATCCCGTCTCCAACTCATGGGAATGTTTCACTATTTTTCACCCAGCAGCGTTGGCTCAAACCGACCCCAACCTGTTACCCAGAAGCCTCAGCGCAGCATCTGTGTTATTAACACAACCCAGCATTTTAAGTGTGCTCTATATATTTTTGCCGGGGGATAAGAGAGATAACCATCACACTGACTCACTCATCGCTGATGAACTTTTTCCATTTGCATGAGCACTGGCAGCCAACCACCCACCAGATGGAGAGCTTCTCTTCGCTCCACCTCACGGTGCTCATCAGCACTCACTGTTTTATGTGTGCTAGCTTTTATCAGTTATTGCCTTATACCGACTAGACGCACAATGATTCCAGTCGTCCAACAGAACATTTGCGTCCCAGGACACAAGAGGGCCCCACTGGTGGAGGATCTCAATCTGTACTGATGCGGTTTAATCATCCTGCCTAATCAGAGAGGCAAACTGACTTTAAAAGAACGTTCATCTAAGTTCAGGAAAGGTTCGGCAAATTATAGAAACTGACATGCACATCTTTATTATTCCAAAGAAACGCGCAGAATTTTATTTGAATTTATACGTTTTTGAGGCTATTAGGACAGACCATACTCTTGAATGTGAGCAAAATGTGATTAAAATGGTAAAAATATATAAAGGTGAAAAGAAAGAGACTCAAACATTTAAGGCTCCTTCAAAGGATGTGTGAAATTTGAAATTCCCTGTTATGTGCGGACAGACGGATGGACAGATGGTCAATGGTAATCACACAGAATAAAGATATTTTACCCTTCAATTGGTCTATAATACTCTTATCTTTATGTCAGCGTAATGTGTAAGTTTTGATTTTGCCGTATTATACGCCCAAAACGTAATTCACAAGAATCGTCTCAAGGAGCTTCATCTTATATAGATCATATTTCACTCTAATAATCCTATTTTCACTCAATAGGGGGAGTTTTTCTTCCAAAAACATTTTTTTTTTGGACCTAACTTTAATTATGCATCCAGATTTACCTCATATGAACCGCCTAAAGGAGATCTGACTACTATTTGTCATATTTGACTGTAATTCAGTCGAATATGACAAATGTTGTTTTTTTTCATCCTAACTCCCCTACCAAAACGTCCGAATGTGTCTAAATTTAGCTCAAATGAATTGACACAAAGAAACCTCTCTATCTTGGAGCATATTGCTGACTTCATAAAATAGTTAGGGTCATTTTAGGAGTTTAAGGTTATAACATCATTATATTTCAGTAACAACTTGAAACAAAACAATCAGTGATTTTTGTTCAGAAACTCTTTGTGGTATTTCTATCAAATTTGATGCAGATGTTATCAAAGTTCATGTAATTGTACACGGTTTGTGTGGGACAGAACCAGGATGAGACTCCATTTGGGACCAGTTGGACCCAAAATGTGCCAAAAGGTGGGACTTCGGCATTAAAATACCACCTGTGTCCACTAGAGGGAGGTATAAGGATGTAATACAACATTTGACTGTCATATATATCAAGTTCTTTGTCAAGATGAAGCACTGTACACTGTAAAATAACAACATGTATGGGTCTTTAGGGTGGAAGGGGTTAAAATACTGAACACAAAACCATGCCAGACAAGGGATAGGATTCTGGTCCACACTGAGGTGACCTCAGACGACAGAGGGTCGAGGGGAAAAAGTTAAGATGCAAGGTATGTTTTTACTTCATCCTTACAAACAGGAACAACAACCTCATTGTGATTCTTTGAAGATGGAACCGTGACCCGAAGATAATTCACACAGCAGAGTTTGGAATTCAATTAAACAGTCTATGCTGCCAGACAGGAAACCCTCTGGCAGCCCAACACAGCGTCTGAGAGGCACAACAACCGGGCTTCATGCTGGATTGCCAGGGTTTGGAGGAGATCCAGCATCTTCTAACAAGTCCCTCACATCAGAGGGACTTGTTCAACCGTACCTACATGCACGGTTGAACCATTGCCCGTTGTTTAATCAGCAGGCCCTCCATTCCTAATAATGCATCCCACACTGGATAAATATTCCCCATTAAAAATAAGTTTAAAAATGTATATAGGTGTTTTTAATTGATAATGAGTGAAATAATCTGCCAATAGAACAGGTGAACATTTGCTTGGTAAGATTTCTTAATATAAGACGTGATATTTAGATTCAAGACATTGGTGGAGATATCATTTTGAAATATATTTGACTAATATTAGGATTTTGTGTCTCAGAATCAGCCAATTGGACTTAAAATGTCATTTTAATCACTTTTCTTTGACTGGTTTTTATAATATTAAGTGCATTTTTACATATTTTCCTTGTTTTAAAAAACAAAAATCCTATCTCCTTAACCGCCTCATAAATTTCCCCAGTGGAGGAACGTTTGTATCTATTCACTAGTGACACTGTTTTAGTTAACAAACTGTGCTAGATCTAAGACCATAACGACTTGAACTCCAAATTTACTTCCTGTTACTTACCTTTATAAAAATCTTATAACAATGTGATGGTCCATATGAAGATTTTTAAAACAATTCCAAATATAAAGTACAACAACCTCCACATCCTGTGAGGTTTTGGGTCAGCGGGCCGCTGTGATGATGAACTGGTGTGAACCGGTTCGATTTTATTTCCAGCACCCCTGACGGCAACGATTGCTGACACGTGTGGAATCCGTCCAACGCCAGCATCCTGTCTGCTGCCCCTTCCTGTGGGTCAGAACATCTAGGTCTTTTTTTTCTTTTTTTTTTTAAATAGCACCACACAAATATGTTTAGTCATACGTTGAATTTGATTTCCTAACCAAAAAAAGATGGATCTGACCATGTTGTCCCCCTTTTTGTGGAAAAATTCAGCACTAATTCTGCGAAAATTCAAAGTGTTAAAGACAATTTATAACCCAAAAGACGGCTGACACACCAGCACCAACTCCAGCTTATCCACATGGGTCCGCTGGAAGTGTGGCTGAGTCAACACGTCACTCAAGCATCATAGATGTTTGTGATCACAGGAGGGATGGTGGACTCTGCAAGCAGGAAGGATATGCATACCTCAGACATGTGACGTATATCTTCTGACAACTTACTGACTTTCATGTGGTACAAAGTTTTACTTGTAACCACTTTGTTAATCTGTCACATTATAACTGTATGCATCCCGTCTTCATCAGACACAATCTACACAAACCAGCCAGCAAGAGACAACAATTCAAAAACATTATTGCTTCCTCACTGAACAGGTTGATATACCGGAGGTGTGATTGACTTGGAGTTACACTGTGATGATTATGTCTATTCGCTAACATTACGCGATAGGTTGGTTTCTAAAAGAAAATGCTGTCAATGTGAATAATAGTAATAGTACCATGAAAATATGAGTCCCCATGCATGGCCAGCTTACAATATTCCACTACTATGTGTAAGTGTGCTAACTCAATCCTCTGATGTTAATCACATCACTCCAATCACTATAGGAGAGGGTTTCCATGGTCGAGGAATTAGGAGGTAGTACTTAGTTTTGCATAAGACAGAGCAGATTATGGTGATGTCAGCCGAGCAGCCGAAAGAAGAAGATATAAGAATTAACATTATTTAAATGTCGAGATGGAGCGTAATGTATGCAATACTCAGAAACTGGGTTAAAGTTTAAGATAAAGAGGATTCAAGCACATCTTACGTTTCTTACAATAAGCACAGTCCTGATGAGAACCAGCGATATTTGACAGTGGCCTGAAAAGTGAAGCAGCTAAATCCTCATAATTAAAGCAGTGGTTGTCTTTATTTCATGAACCCAGCAGTACTGTGTGAAAAAATATAAACTGATATGTCCCTCATGGTGTATATATGTGTGTATCTTCGTGTAATCTAAACATAATTACTTCATTGCACATCTGATATCTTCCTCTGTAACATATTTTAATTTTATTCACTTTTTTTTTTTTAAGTTTATGCTTAGATTTTCGTGATTGCATGCTTTGTAACAAGACAACAGATCAAATTCCTTGTAAGTGTGTGATTATGATTCTGGTTAGGAATGTTTGGCACAGTGATCAATAAAGTATACATTATTATAACTCAAAAACTATGTCATGGTTCATTTTCATTTCATTTTTATTTTATACCCACATATACCTTAATGCGAGGAAGAACTGGATTATTTTTGGGAAAGATAGGTTGAATATTTCTACCACTAGGAGAAGCTTTATCTCCAAAACATAGTTTTTAGGGTTTAATATTTCAGACACTAGGGGGAGCTCTATCTTCAAAAGGTTTTGGACCATCATTTCCCAATCGTTGGTCCAAGTCAGTCCAAATCTGGTGCATATGAATCAACTCAAGGAGATCTATCTTGTGTATATAAATATATATATATATATATATATATATATATAATTTTACCTGCAGAGCCTTCAACAGAAGCTTCTCTATGCAAATGTTCTCCCGGGTCTCGATTAACCTCCAGGCCTCCAAGCTATTGTATAGCAAATTAACTTAAAGTATCAGAAATACTTAATAAACGATTCGTTATGCATTGCTACTAAAATTAATTATAATAATACATTTAATTTATAACGCACTTTACTAGTATCCCGTAACAAAGCAGTGCAGGTTCTAGGCAGCAGGTTCCCTCTGGTTTTCTCCCACTCTTCCCAAAAATGCCATACAGAAGGTCCACTGGTGAGTCCAAACTGACCTTGTCTGTCAATGTGAGTGTGAATGATTGTTATACCTTTCTAAAATCCTGGGTCTGCGATGAACTGGCAACCTGTGCAGGGTGTGCCCCCCCCTTCGCTCGATGTCCGCTTGGATAGGCTCCAGCATCTCTGTGACCTTGTAAGGATAAGCATTTAAAGGACGCAGGTACCGATACCGAGAGAGGAGTAGGAGGAAGCTTTATCTGTCACACTTTTTTCTTATAGGGCAAACTTGTTCTCTGCAACCTAACCGAATTTCATTTAGGGGTGTGATCGTAATCATATGATGCAACATGACATCTGTGGTTTCTGTGGGTAAAGAAAACAGCCTTTAATGTCCCGCTCAGATGTTTGGTTAAGCTCATTGTTCTTATTGAAAAGTGTGACTGAACCTGTTTATAATATGACCCAATGACAGGGTGTATATGCTAAAGAGTAAGGGGCCAAGGATGGAACCCTGGGGGACACCAAGGAGGAGGAATTAACCTTGGCTATGGAGGAAGTCCTATTTGATAAGTAGGAAATTCTTTCTGTTATATTGAAGCAACCTTACCAAACGGAATTATTTAACTTGACACAACCAGAAAATGTCAGACATAGGTCAGATAGTTTTCTAAAAACATGCTTTACCAAAAAGATCGAGCTATTTCTAATTAGAATTGACTATTTTCCAGAAAATACAAAATTTCATCTTATATGGCTGCTGTTTGATACCATGCTTGAACAAACTATTTGTCATTTCATGGTAAGATATTAAATTAATAAATGCCCTCAAGAAATTGAATATGCAAAGAAATCTTTTTTACACATTGTTTTTTTTTCCCTGCTGGGGACATAAAGGGGAAACAAAGATCCAAAATTTCTCTGATAGTAGCAAAGATTTTTTCTGGGGCAACTTAAACCTCCAAAGAAATCATTGCAGTGACAAACAAAATCAACATTATGGAAAAAAATGGATGTGAAATATACAGTGTGTTGTGCTGAATAGAAGATAAGATGATGATTGGGAGTCAATTTGAAAAAGAAATGTCCTGTTATTGAATAGTTTCACTGCAGATGAAGCTGCTGTGGCGCGTTTTAGAGTAAATTCCAAAAGTCACATATTTTGGTTTGCCTCATATCTTAAATAATAGGTACATAGAGGCGGGATGACTCTTCCAAACTTTAGGAACACCCTCGAATTCAGTATGTGAATTCAGTATGTTTTAAATGATTATATATTAAATTGTGTGTATTTTAGTTGTATGTGAGTGTGCACACGCGCGTGTGTGTGTGTGTGTGTGCGTGTGTCTTTATAGAGGGTAAATAACAAAAGGACTCTCATCTGTCTTTTTCGCTCTCTTGTCTCATTCCTTTCACTGAGTGGGACTGATGTGTGTGAAGGAATCAGAGCGGATGTAACTCTCGTTTTCCTTGTTGTCAGCGTTTAACAGCTTGAGCTGCAGCCAGAGTTTGTGTGCGTGTGTGTGAGTGTGTATATATGTGTGTCTAAATCCACATGTGTGTGCATTGACTCACACGAGCATCAGTGAGTGTGTGTAACGGTGATGATGTGTTTGAATGGCTGTGCTTTATAGATAGAGAGTTTAATTAAAAATGAAAGAGCTGATTAATAATTGATGGAAGGCGGACCGTTCCATAATGATGAAATACGGGGGGGGGGGGACTTTCAAACCTCAAAAAATATGTTTTGGAGTAAATTAGGACATCATCTTTCGTAGAGTGCTGTAATAAGCATTAGATAATTCACATGTGAAGCATATGGGTGCCAAATCATTACGACTACAACACTGAATCATCTTGTCTGCAGAGGTGAGGAGCCGCGGATTCAGTTTTGAATGCAAGCGGACACATTTTAATTATTAAGAAGTGCAAATCTTCTCGTAGCACATTGTATTTCCCCATGCAGTATGATGCCAATTCCTCTACGTGAAAGATCTAGGCATATATCCGGCTGCATCCTCTGTGTCCCCGGTTTCTCAGCTCGTCTCACTTTATCTCCAAATGCCACGGAGGCTTCAGAGATTCTCCTCCATGAAAAATGGAGCAGCACAAGCTTTTTCCACATCACACTCTCTGTTACTGGGAGATTACAAAGTGAAGGTGGAGGCCTCTTGAGAAAACTCTCGCGCTCTGGGCATCTGTACTGGAGCTGTAATCTTCACTGGAAGCACACAACTCTCAGAGAAGGGGGGGGGAAATAATTTTCTGCTACCAGGCGCTGAGAAGAAAGACTGAACAATATTCCCACAGTCGAGGCAGCGGAACACTTGAGTTATTACGGTATATTTATTCATTCTCTCAATATCATCTTCATTATATCTTTAATAGAACGGTATTAGCCTCGTCAAATAAAACAGGACAGCATGAAATCCAACAAAAAATAAATCAGAGAAATGAAACAGATGCCATCAATTGTTAAAAGTCACCCGGCGGAGAAACATATAAAAAATACAAATGCATATTAAAAAGAGGAAATCAAAGAAATAAATACACAACTAGGTTCCCGTACTCGTTGCTGTGGCTAGCGCGCAGCTGCAGGTCGAGTTCAAGAACGGAGGAGACCTCAGATAGGTTCCGAGATAAAGCAGGAGGGTCTCAGCGGCACACTTTGTGTTTTTCTCAGGAGCACTTTTGTTTTTTTTTTACTCTACGTGGTTTTTAGCGAGGCGAAGGGGGGTCACACATGCACCGGGTTACATCAGGGGGTAGGAGGGAGGAGAACAGGTTACAGCGCCGAGTCCCGACAGAGGACGATCTCCAGCTCGGTGCGGAACAGTTTCCCTGTGTCGGACAGAGCCATGATGCTCTTCTTGTACCCAACCAGTCCATTTGAGTCCACGTCCTGCCAGAAATGACACAGGGACAGAACGTCAGTGGACGAACTCGGCGTACAAAAACGCAGTGGCGGCCATCGGCCTCTATATTTGGCGATAAGAAAAGTAATCCGAACTGATCAATCGATAGAGAAACTATTCATTACCATTTTGTTCTTGTCACAGAGGTCCTTCAGTAAAGCATCCAGCTCCTGCTCATCGATGTAGCCGTTCCCATCCTGGTGAAAGACAAGCGTGAGACGTCTGAGTTATACGGAGGACATAA
Organism: Lophius piscatorius; assembly: GCA_009660295.1. Classification (NCBI taxonomy): domain Eukaryota; kingdom Metazoa; phylum Chordata; class Actinopteri; order Lophiiformes; family Lophiidae; genus Lophius; species Lophius piscatorius. Next base: position 203,330 of record VRLP01000237.1, read on the forward strand.
AGACGTCGGTCTATCTGTGAGACACAGTCAAACAAACACAGGCGGAAAACAAGTCTATATAAATACACTGTTTAATTCTTTCATTATGTCTTATTTTTAGTGTAATGACAAATCATTGAAAAAGCTAATGCTGGTTCTGATAGAGAGTTGTAGGAACTCACAGAACATCACAGAACATCACAGAACATCACAGAACATCACAGAACATCACAAGGCTGTTTGGCTGGAAAAAATAGACACATAAAAATCAAGCAGGTGGTTTTAATGTTATGGCTGAATGGTTTATATCACAGATAATGATTAAGAAAGGTAATATATAAAGTGAAGATGGTGATCACGTAAGTTCAGAGGGGCATGTGAATTTGTTTTAGCAAGATCCACAGCAATGGGCTCTAGACCGAACCTGTTTATAATACCACCCAGTGGCCGCATGTATAATAAAGAGTAAGGGGCCAAGGATGGAGCCCTGGGTGACACCACAGGAAAGAAATAGCATATGCAAACTAAACATTTTTCCATAGTTTATTTATTTGTTTACATTAAAGGGATAAGATCACTGTTAACGATATGAACATAAACATCTACATTATGTGACGACTAAATCCGTCTTTGCTGATTTGACTTCCTCCAAGTCTGTCCGGTTCTTTCATCAGAGCAAACCCAGTTGTTTACACAGAAGCTCTAATACTTACAATCATGTTGTATTTATGTGTATCTATGTCAATGATGCCTTTTTTCTCATAAAATTACGAATTTTCTTAAAATTATGGCTTTATTCTCCAAAAATTCCGACTATTTCCTTGTAAAATCAGGACTCTATTCTCACAATATTATGACTTTTTTCTCCTAAAGTTAAGACTTTTTTATCTCTTAAAAATCTTAAAATTTTTCTTTGTAAAATTATGACTTTGTTCTCGTCAAAAATTATGGTTTTATTCTCCAAAAAATTCCAACTCTGTTCTCGTAAAATTACGGCGCGATACTACTAAAAAAGGAAAGACTTTTTTCTCATAAAAGAATTATTTTTTGTAAATACTGACTTCTTTCTTCAGCCTTTTTTCTGGTAAAATTATGTTTTTATTCTCGTAAAATTAAGACCCTTTTCTCGTAATATTACGACTTAAATCTTGTAATCTCAATTTTTTTTTTTCTGTCAATATGACCCTAATACTCTATCGCAGTATTACAACCGGACATGTCAAACTTGTGATCCCGCTAGAAGAAACATCAGGGGATGATAAAACATTTCTGGCATTCATCCATTAGGAAACATGAAGACCAATCAGTAAAACAGTTCCAGGGAGAACATGGGGGACCAAGTGTCGTGATATCTTCAGCGCCAATAATTAAATGATCAAATATTCATTAGGGTGCATCTCTTTCAGTGGTAATAAATTAGGAGTGTGTGATCATTCACTCTCGTGGGAAATATGTAAAATGCCGTTGAACTCAGACTCCTTAGATCGATGTCAGACAGGAAGACAAACACGCTTTTCTCACCTTGTCATAGAAGGTGAAGAGGGAGTCGAACTCCTTCACTGTGAGCCTGATGCCCTGCAGGTCGTGAGAGAGAGAGAGAGAGAGAGAGAGAGAGAGAGAGAGAGAGAGACAGAGAGAGAGAGAGAGAGAGACAGAGAGAGAGACAGAGAGAGGAATGGAGTTTGTTAGAAACTGCAGGATATTTCTAGAGAGCGATAAAAGCCTCATGCAGGTCCAGTACTGATATTAATCCATGTAGATTTTGATAACTGGGACTACTGTTGGGTTAATCCCGATCAGACAGACTAATCCTCTGTCGGAGAGGAATTGTTGATCTGACCTCCCAAGCTGGCACGTATGTGTGGGAACGTACATACATGCCAAAACACATGCAGGATATATAAATAAACATGTGTAGATTAACGCTGATGCTGCGCTAAAAATAGTAAGAGTTTCAAAAAATGTTCTAACGTTCAATTATGGAATGGTTTAATGAGCTGGGTTTTTTTTCTTGAGCTTTTTTTAAGTGAAATGCTTGGCTGTAATATTAAAATCCTGAGGGATTTAACGGAAGCAAATGGACATTTGTGTCTCTGCCCATATGTCCAATCAGAGCCCTGATGAGAAATAATCCTTTTTTCTAGTGATCCACTAAAATTGGAAATCAATTTGAAAGTAATCTCACCTCGAACTTCAACAGGAAATTTTCATGGACTGGCAAAAGCCTGTAAAAAAAAAAGACGGAAAGTTGCATCTTATCGGCGTCCTTTAGGAGAAAATGGTTTGAAAATGTGATCGCGCACGAATGAACGTGGAGAGGGGCTCACCTCGCCATCTCAGAGAGACCCAGCTTACCGTCACCATTAAGATCAAACATCCTCAGCTGCTCAGAAAGAAGATTAGAGGAGAATTTATCAGGAATAAAACAACAACAACAACAGAAAGTCTTCATGTGCATCCTGATACGCACAATCGTCTCTGTGTACTCTCTGAGCGTCTTCTCGTCATAGTCTCTGTTGGCCTTCTTCAGCAGGTCGGACAGGAAACCCTGAAGACAGAGAAAAGCTCCAGAGGTCATAACACAGGTAGAAAAAAAAAATAATGACATACAACCTAATCACACTCTTAAATATATTTTCTAGTCAATATAAGAACAACAGTAAAGTACTTCAGTGTAGCTGCTTACAGGAAGTTGTTGATGACCTCGCTGCGGGAAAAGCTCAATTTGACGTAGATAGATCTTAACCTCTATAGTAAGTGGATTTGAGAATACTGACTAGAAGTTCTAATGTGTCCCCAGATTTAACATTCGGCAAATTCAGTAAAACGAAGATGGTGAACTGTGATGCTTCACATCAGACACAAACACCAGTCCCTGCAGGTGTTGAGCCCACAGGACGGCGGCTCCATGAAGTCTCTTCTGGTCGAGCCATCATACATTTCTATGATGTTAAACAAAGAATACTTATATATTTACTTACATTAAAAAAAAGAAGTTATATATATTATTAATTAGTATATATAAAGTTTCATATTTTTCGCGCAACTGATACATAAAATTCATTTTAAAAAACTCCACAGGGTTGTAAAATAAATTCCGTAGAATATCAATTTCGGTTTAATATGTAATTTCAGTGAAACAATATAAATAAATATAAATTTGTGTCTGTCCTTATGTTCTGGTCAACTCTGTTATCTCTCTTACAAAGAAACATAAAGATCTGCTAAAGGTTGGTATATGAATCATGTGACCGGCTCCCAGTGATGTCACTTCCTGTGGCGGGAAAATCTGAAAGTCAGTGAGGTATGTTCTGCTTCTCCTCTCCTTTTCAGTACAAAATGTTGAATATACACCAACGGTAGATTCATTATTAACTAACTTTGTTATTTGATATTGCAGTGAAACTTTGTTTAATTTTTAAGAAACAGATATGACCAGAAATTTGTTTTTAGACTCGCTATGCAGCATCTGGTTTGAGGTTAGCATATGGAGTTTTGGCACAAAATGGTGGAAAATGTAGTAAAAAGTTTACTAATAACAGAAATGCAAACATAAAAGCTATATTTGTGGTAGCAATCCGGATAAGGAAAATTAATAATATATATATTAAGGATTATAGAGGGTGCTGATTTTAAGAAAGCTGTAAAATATTTAAAAAGGAAATAGGCTACTTTAAATTCAATTTGAATGTATAATTTCTTGTGTCGAATGTTGTTGAATAAATAAATAAAAATGCTTTTACAGGCTTTTCAGCCAAGCAGTAAATATAATTTTAGCCAGAGGCGGCCATGACTATAATCATCATGAGGAAGGCAGAACGACTGAATGTGCTTTTGCAGAAACAGAAGTCTCTTTTTTCACATCATCAGACTGAAGTTGCTGCAATCTGATTTTTTTTAATGTGCATGTGACATAAATGTCTTTTGTTTTTTTTCCGGGTCAAAGTGAATATAACCATCAGTTTTTTTCAGATCAGGTTTGAGACCTTTTCACAAGTTGTCCTGAATCCGATCCATTACGACAATACATGACATGATGCCTCATTAATGAGCTTTATTGCAGATTTTGGCTCGTTACCTTCAGCTCATTCGACTCAATGTAGCCACTCCGGTCGGAGTCGTACTTCCGCCAAGCCTGCAGGAGAAGAGTGACTCTGTTAGAGCATCGCTCAGGAAACATGTATGCTATGATAATAAATGAAACACCTCTCGCTATAATCATAGTAAATGATCTGCAGAAAAGCAGACCATAATAGGACTTAGTTTGTCGAAGCCCTTTCCAAAGATGGACACCTAAACCCCTGCAGCACTCAGTGCCTTCCTCCCTGCAGGAAGCTGTGCTCCATTCATAATGTATGGCTGTCTGAGAATAGCTTTAACACACAGAGCAGCCTGAACATCACACCAGCCCTGAAAAGCGCTGCTCAAACCAAGCCTGAGTACATCAAGTGTGTAAATGCAGGTTACTTTCAATCACTGAGTGCCTGGTGTTCAATTCCCCACCTTATTCTCTCCTGTTCTTTGAACATGTGCTGCCGTGGGACGAGCGGTTAGTGATGGACTTCTGAACTGATTAAAAAGTGTGACCCACATATGTTGCTGTATATTTGCGGGCAAAGCCTCACACATCTGTAAGGTTATTATCACCATATTTGCCTTTTTTTAAAAAGATTTTTGATAGTGATTTTTAGGTTAACATACGGCGTCCGACAGGGGCAAACGCGCATCATCAACTTTCAACACAGGCACACTGCAAAAGCCACAACATATTCAGAAAAACGATCTGAAAAAGCCACAAGAATACAGAAGGGTTCACGAAGGACACTCAAAAGGGATGCATCCCTGGACGCGTGAATAAAACATATATTACACAAACGTGTCATGATATTTTGATTAGCCGTGTTAGCTTCGCTTAACTTCCAGGTCCTGCAGTCATGTGACTGAGAATAAAACTTTAATCAACATTGCGAAACAACAAATAAACTTACCCTAACATGGACAGAACTCAAAGCTACACTGTAAACAAGGTGTTTTACTCGCTGAAGAAACCATCACGCAAACTGATTTCAGTTGTCGCCATGGAAACCTGTACACAACAGTCAGAATATCACAAACAAAAGCTATTAAAATGTCAAGTAAAGAGTTTTTTTCAGCGGCATTGGGTTCTGTGCATGTTAGGGTCATTATTATTATTAAGTTTATTTGTTGTTTTCGCAATGTTGATTCAAATTTTATTCTTAATCAAGTGACTGCATGATCCGGAAGTTAAACGGCTGACATGGCTGATCAAAATATCATGACAGGTTTGTGCATTACTTCTGTTTTCGGAGCACGTTCGGAGATAAATAATTTTTAAGTGTCATTCGTAAACACTTCCGTTGTCTTGTGGTTTCTGCAAATCGTTTTTCTTAATGTGTTGTGGCTTTTGCAGCGTGCTTGTGTTGTCAACTTGATGAAGATGATTTCTTAATTTTCAGCATGCAAATGTTGTCAACTTGATGGTTGAAGTGCGTTTGGCTCGGTCGGCTGTGTCGGCCTCAGCTGGTCACTTATAAGAAGAATTTATGACCAGTATGACTTGAGGGATTCAATCCTGCTTTGTTAAACAGGACCACTCAAGTCATATGTTTGAGTTAGACGCACAGCATCCAGGCTCTAAATGAGAATCGACACCGTCTCCGGACTGTTTCCATCGCAAACAGGCATTCTGACCTGCGGCGAATTATGAGCATGTGTCTCGCAGGACCAGCTGGGATTACTCTGCTGACATGGGGCGTTTGTGGGCAGTTAAAAATAATAAGATTCCCCAAACAGAAAAAAAAGGAAGATTCAAAGACATTTTGAGCTTGAGTGTGAGGATTTAGACAAACTCACAGTCATAAACTCGGAACTGGATCCCACAAACTCTCTGAAGCAGAGCAGAAAGTTCTCCTCTGTGGGCAGAAGCTGGGCCAGCTACAGAGTGGAGGATAAAGAGACAGAACAACTGTTATTTCACAAATATATATGAGAGAGAGAGAGAGAGAGAGAGAGAGAGGATTGAGGTTTGTTTAAAAAGATGGTTTAAATCTTGCAGTCAATTGCAAAGGTTCAAAGTCAGTTATGACAAAGTTGATGTCCTGTGTGTCAGACCCATTCGCCGCTAACGGACGCCCGAGTTAATAATTAATTTTGGTCTCACCTCTGACATCTCAATCTTCCCATCAGAGTTCTTGTCAATGTTGGCCATGAACTCTTTCATCTTTTCTTTGAATGCAGCGTGTGACGGATCCTGCGACCACGAGCAAACATCAGAGTCTTCATTTTGAACGTATGGAATATCATCAAAAATAGAATAAATACAAATAATTCATGCTGATTAAGGAATCCTTGTAGCCCAGAAACAGAATTTACATCCCTGCTTATGTGGAATGAAATAGAAGGTCACCCAGATAATGCTTCCGATCAAGAGGATGGGGGGAACACTGCTAATTAACATACAGCTTATAGTACCAGTCAAAAGTTTGACACAGTTTCCAAACCTTTGACTGGTGCTCTGTTTTGCCTAAAAATGTTAATTTTAAACATTGATGAGCTCATTAGCAATGCTAATGAGGGATTACTTTGTACATTGTTCACTTTTGTGGCAACCTTGAGCAACTCCTACAACTAATCACATGAATGTTGCCCTTCCTATATAAGAAAAAAAAAAAAAACCCAAGCAGCATATCACCCTTCCAAATATGAAACACAAGCATGTACTCATGGCATGAACAGAAGAAAATAGGTTACAGAATCATATTCTAACAGCTATTGTTCGTAGATATGGGATCATCAGCAGCAGGAATCACTTACTGCGCAAATTGAAGGTCAACAGGGATGCAGCTACACTTGTGGTTTTCAAAGAATTCTGAATTTATCTTGTGCTAACAAGATTAAAAATAAAATTCTCAAGGGAAATTAGGGGCTCTGTACCTTCCCCCACCCCCACCCCCAAAAAAATAACTAAAAAAAAACATAATTAGCAAAGCAGATCAGTTGAATATCAATGCAGTTTTTCCAGAAAACAGGACTGTCCATACAGTTGCGTTTCTATATCATACTCTATATAAATGGGCCTAAGTCATTTTACTTTGGTATTAAAGTGGTATATTAAAAAATATATGCGTCAGCCGAACAGGTCCGATGACTCCTGAGTGTGTAGAAATGGAAGCATACGCTCACCATGCTAGCTCCAGCTCCACGTCTCACAGTCTCCAGCTCTTTGAAGAAGTCCTCCAGCTCCTTCCCTTCGATGTAACCATTTCCTGTGAAGCACCAGGAGAACTGAGTTATTCTGGAGGTAGACAGCACCGAGAGAGCCCACACCTCCACAGAAGCAGACCTTAATCTCATCACGCTTGGACCCCCGTCATTTACACGCGGGCCATCAGAACCTACCCTTAGAGTTTGGAATCAAACTGGTGACATTACTATTAAGGGTGGTGGGGGTGGAGTAACGACAGACAACCGTTCAGGCTCACTTTCACACCTACAGGCAATTTAGCATTCAGAATCATTTGGATCATTGCATGTTTTTGGGGGGGAAACAGGAGTTCCCAAGGGGAAAACCACACAAACACGGAGAAAACATGCAAACTCAACACCCAGTTTCCCAGGTGGATTTCAAATTGGAACCTTCTTGCTTTGAGCGTCAATGATATCCTGGACGTCCCTGTGCCATTCTGTCCCGAAAAGGGACATTATGGAATTGTCATCACCGGCGCACCCACCGCCAGGTTGCACATTTCTGCCACTAGGGGCAGCTTTATCGCCAAAACACAGTTTTTAGGCTGTAACTTTTCAATCATTGGTCCATTTAAGCCAGAATTTGCTGCATACGAATCAAGTCGATGAGCTCTATATTCTTTTTTATGACCATAAACACATAAACCAAAACATTCAATCCTCGGCCGAGGCAACACGTGATGTAATGAAGCTTTTAAGTCACCTAAAGCTTTGTCCACTGTTCAGAAGGTTGATGAAAGACTTGGATGTGTATGGAAAACTTAAGGCCACGAGGCATCATACTATTTTTTGGGAAACCTTGATGGCTGGTCCAATTTCAAGTCCTCTGAGGCTGGGATGGATCGAGGCCGTTTCCAGAACTGCATGCTAACAAACATGACGACAGCTTCACTCAGAGCTGAGCGAAGCCCGCATAGCCGCAACACGGGTAAACAAGATGAACACGTGCTAAATCATATCCACACAACTGAAAAAAGAACTCTAATTGAAAGCTCGCTGTGATAGCTGAAGGCAATTACAAACAAAAAAAACACGAACACGTCTTGAGAATATTGTCCATTCTCATTGCTCATGCCCAATTGGTATTCAGCAGTGGCGGCGCTCGTGGAGAGGCGGCGCAGCAGAAAACAAAGGGTTCCGTGCCGTTGGAGTGTAAGCAGCCTAATGAGTGTTTCCTTGCCCAAGAGAGTGAACGTTGGCAGTCAGATAGATGCTTATTGGGGCATTCTGTCCTCGTTTCTGGATTTGTACTTCTTATCATAGCCACATGAATGCAGAAGATTCGATACAGAAATTTAGTCCGCTGGTTTCCCTGCAGGTCACATGGTAACCTTCAACGTTCTCTTTTCAATTAGAAGAATGAATCCCATCTGGCTGCCGTCCCAGCAGGGATTGGGGTTTCGTGCCTTTTAGCAAACGTAGACGTTAATGAAATCGTCATATCAATTCACTAAAAAAACACAGACGTACAGCATAAAATGCACGGGTTCACCCCACCCCCCCTCATCATCTCCTCTTAATCTCTGGTATTTTCCATCTCCTGCCATTTAGATAATTGTCCCCCTCATCTCGCCCCACATGGCCCCCCTGACATACATATTTATTTGCACACTGTATTTGATAGGTGCTCCATGTCACCATCTGTGCTTTAAGCGGCTCTTTAGATATCGGGGGGGGGGGATGACAGGGAGAACACAGAGCTTTTGTTGCGGGAAGAAGGTGAAAAAAACAATAGCATGCACAAAATTCTAATTATCTGTGGATTATTAGCATCATTATCCCAACAATAAAATTATGTTAACTAAATTAAGTTCATGGAAAAAAGTGTACGGTATGAAATCATCGTGTCTACCAATCATCACATCTAAATCTAGAAGAATACTGGCTGACATATTGCATTAAAAAAATCTAAAAAAAAAATGTCCAATACAAATTAAAGAATCAAATGTTTTCTAGTAAAATCAAAGATTTCTTATTAGCTAGGATGCTTCATGTGGGACATGAAGGAATGTTTGATATTACAGAAGAGCATACATACTGTAGGATATGGAAAACTAATCTGTGGTCTATCTATCTAAAAAGCCCCCCAATCCCCTGCGTTGTACAAACAATCCTCCTGATTGAACTACTCAAATTAAATGTGACTCATTAATAATCTCAAACATTCCATATTGACTCAAAGCTAACTATTTCTATGAAGTCAGCAGTCTGCTCTATGATCAGATCCCATAGTGACTCAATGATGAAGATAAATACAGTTAACTAGTTTTTCTGAGCTCAGGAATAAAACAAGACGGATTTCTTTGTGTCGATTCATAGTACCTAAATTCAGACACAATTGGAATTATGGTTGGGAATTTATGAATGAGAAACAGATTTTTCCAAAAAGATCCCCTAATGACTAAAATATGCCCTTTTATAGAGAAATAATAAAAAGGCAAGATACTGTAGATCTCCTTGTGTAGATCCATATGAGCCAATTTTGCCAATAATTCAACATATGGTTGGGAAGTAACAGTTGATATATGACAAATACATGTTAGATCTTTGTGACATGGTTTTTATGAGGTACATTTTGACTCGAACCAACAGTTAGGAAGTTATGTTTGAGAAACGGTGTTTTACATAGAAATAGTTCCCCTAGTTGGTAAAATATGAACACTTAGAGTAAAATATGATATATAAAAGACCGATGTCCTCGAGTCAATTCATACGTGCCAAATTTGGACTAAATCGGACCAGCGGTTGACAAATTACAATTCTATGGGGGTTTCAAAATTTGAAATGATACATGGCAGATCAGTGTTGAATATTGCGGTGATGACGATTTCATAAAATCTCCATTTCAGTGTAATAAAAATATTACCTATTAAGTTAATAAACTCTGACCTGTCCGGCTGATCATTTTGTGTATTCTTTGAGCTAATGCTATCATGCGATAACTTGCACAAAGTAAAGCTGAAGCAAATGGGGAGGTTGAAAGTTTTCCTGAAACCAACAATAACCTAATAGTGGCACCGATAGAAAATAAATGCCATGGGACCTGCCACTATCCCTTTTGTCAAGATATTTCTCTCAGAAGCACCGCCTTTGGTTCTGCTGGATGAAAAGTCAGGGATCACTACGGTCAGAGGGATTATTTTTCTGGGAAGTATGAACGTTTGAACCAAATGTCACGGTGATGCAACAGGTGGTTGTGTTATCATGGGAAAATATCAGGACCAGTGGTGGACCACCTGACCTTTGACCTCCAATAATATGCAAGGCCTGTGTGTTAGAATCCTGCAACTATGCCTGTATTTCAGACACTTATATAATTATTTTCTCTGTGCCTATGCAATAAGCATAAAACACAGAATCACAGGAGTAAGAAATTGTTTCCGCAAACAGATGCACACTCTTCTAAATAAATGTTTCTTTCTACCGTTCTTTCTAAGACTCAGTTTTTACCTTAAGCAGTTTATTCTACTGGGTGCTGCTTCTGTTTTGCTTGATCGGGTTCAGCGACATCAAGAGTGACAAGGAGATGCAAAAAGAAGAAGAAGAAAGGAGAATACGAAACTTGGCTCGGCCTCTTAAACAACGTTTATTGCATTGATTGATTTTAAAGGTTGTTTACACGACAATTGATTTAGCATAAAATGGTCACGACGCTTCTGTTTGTCGAACTCCTCAACTTAAATTAAAAACACTACCTCCAACAACATTTAGAGCAAAGCTCACTGCTGATTGTTCGACGGCATCTCAAAAAACAATCCAGTTGCTTATTCATAACCAGACCCAAGCTGTAGACCCCGACAGCAAGGGTACAGCCCCAAGAAGTCCCCAATCCTCTGTGTTGAACAAGCAATCCCCCCTGATTTAACTCCTCAAATTAAATGTATTTTTATGAAGAAAGCTCCCCCTAGAGAGTAATCTATAAACTATTACAATTATATATAATATACATGATAGATCTTCTTGAGTCGTTTCATTCGCACCAAATTTAAACTAAATCAGACCAAGAGTTGAGAAATTGTGGGCTGAAAATTTTCAAAGCTAAAGCGTCACCCTGGTGTCATAAATATAAAGCTGACATTTCCCAAAATCGATCCAGTTCTTCCTTGTATTGAGGTCTGTTTGTATGAAATTGGAAAATGATCCATGACATAGTTTTTTCGTTATGTCTGGAAAACTGATTAAAATGTAAAATATGATATATACAAGATATTATGGCCCTATAACTAATATAACTCCGGAATAAAGCTCCCTCTAGTGTCAAAACTATATAACCAATATCCCCCAACATCATTCCAGCCCTTCCTCACACAAAGGTCTATGTGGGAGTAAATTATGAAAATTATCCATGAAATACTTCCCTGATGAGTAAAATATGAACCACTAGAGAAAAAACATGATATTTACAAGATAGATCTATCCGATTCGTATCCATCTGCACCAAATTTGTACTGAATCGAAACAACGGTAAGTAAAGTTATGTCTGAAAAACACAAAAAGCTCCCCCTAGTGAGTAAAATATGAACTATTAGAGTAAATCTTGAGGAAGACAAGATATATGTCCTCGAGTCAATTCATATGCACCAAATTTGGACTAAATCTGAAATTGTAGCCTGACAATCTTGGGAGCTAAAGCTCCCCCTAGTGTCGGAAATATACAACGTTACTTTCCTGAAATCCCTCCAGTTTTTCCTCGTACTAAGGTCTCTGTGGCTTTAAAATTTGAAAATGATCCATGTAACAGTTTTTGAGTTGTTGCTTTAAAACGAAGGATCGGAGGCGATGACGATTTTATAATATCCCCAAAATTTCAAAATGATTCTTTAAAATGAGCGACAGCAACAAAAGATGGCTGTTAAAGTAAAGTTGACGTTAATCTAACGCTGGAGATCCTTTAAATTCTCATGTGCCCCGTTTGTCCTACATTTTCCTGCAGCCGAGAGGAGACCTGGTCCAAGCGGTCACGGCTGTGGTCGAGAAAACAACCTGTTGATGTTGAAAGACCTGAACACACATCGCCATGCAGCAGATCATGTGATGAAGACCTTCGGCGGTCAGGTACGATCTTGTCTTACCGAACGTGTGTGTGATGTTCAATCAGATCAAAGGGCCGCTTTGAAACATCTAACAACCATCGTTACATCTAGTCTAGTGTTCTTGAGCAAAACACTTGAACTCCTCACAGACGATGGTTTTGAAGAAAAAAAAATCCCCTCTGGATCAATCAATTATCCATTTCTCTCATTGTAGACACGCCGTAAATGTTTGATCATGTGACCCGTCTTTACCATCAGTGGTTTAGTGGGACTTCTGTGGCCCACGGGGAGCAGCTGTAAAACTCGATATTCACTCAAATATAATGACTAAATCGGTCGTTTTTTCCTTGATGAACCACATGGATGGATTTTTGATTCTACACTCAAAAAAATAATTTAAGCCTAACATTTAATACATGCTATCAATATATATCAATATATATATCTATACATCATATATATATATATATATATATATATATATATATATATATATATATATATAGTTGCTTATAGAAAATCAAATAAACTTAAACTATGCAATGATTAATTTTTTATTTTATGCTGAAGGTTTGGTTGTTTACGCAAAAAAAAAGAAAGAAGAAAATCTATGTTATTGACTTAAAAGAGGAAAGAGCTTTTGGAACGGGAGGTTGGTGGGTTTTTTTGGCCGCTACACTGCTGTTAGGATGATGGATGAAAATAATCGGTGAGTTTATCCCACGCAGTTTCAACAGGGTTTAAAAATAGAGGTCAATGCTTTGTCATGAACGCATTTGGAAAAATAATCCTACAGTTTGCGATATGAAACTCTCTGAAGCTGCTCATAACATAACAGGGAAAACTGGAACAAAAATAAATTGGGTTTTCATTATTTAAAAAAAGCTCCCCCTAGTAAAATATGAACTATTTAGATAAAACATTAAATATTCAAGATAAATCTCCTCCGATCGATTCATACGAACAGAATTTGGGTTAAATCGGTCCGAAAATTACGTCCCGAATTTTTTTGGAGTACAAGCTCTTCATCGTGGCAGAAATATGCCTCTGCCTTTCCCAAAATCAACCCAGTTCTTCCTTGCAAAAAGATCTCTGTCAGTATAATTATCACTAAAGAATTGAATAATTGTTTTATAACACATAATATTGATTTTTTCCTTTGAGCTTTCTCTGATAATTATTCAATTAATTTTTAACACCATAAAGTCCATACATACATCTATCTTTTGCATTACCTGACAAAACAGTCTTCATAGGGGTCCAGATCAGGATTGGACACTTGATTCCTCTTCCATTAAGAGGACTGGCATAATATCATACACATATTAGCCATAACATTATAACCACCGACAAGTGAAGTCAGAATAACAACAGCAGCACCTGCTGGATGCGATCCGGCACATAGTGAACATTTCATTCAAGCATAAGGGTCTCTCAGGGTTTTTATCGCACCCTGTCATCCAACCCTCACAAACATTCAGCCTCATTCTTCATTTATCTTCATCGTTTGCCTTGCTGTTGGATATTTAAATATGAATCTCTCTGTCTCTCTAGTTCATTCATGCGGCTGCTTCCTCCACCTTCCCCCGACTTGTAATATTTGCAGATTAAATAAACTTTGTAATGTCATCATCAGTCCCAGCTGGGTCATCAGCCACCACCACCACCACCACCAGTCTCTGGACTCCATAGTGTGATGTATTTTGTTGCTGTTCAGGACAGACACCATTCGATCACAATCTTCCCTGAGGAGTCAAAGCGCTAAAGACTTTGTGGCAGACTAATTATCCCGTATCATCAACGAGACTAAATAATAAGGTTTATTTCATTCACCTGTCCTTCCGCATTGAACTGACTCATTAAATAAGGAATCACTTCATGTCAAACTGTAATATATTGAACGCAACACCAGCTTCATTAACTACAACATTAAATAGCTTCTTGTATGATAATGCTTTATATTAAAAATGCATCACTATTTGAAAACATAATGAGCACATTTTAACAGTTAACTTTTAATTACTCGTTTAATTAAAACGTCTGTTATATTGCTTGTTGAAAATTATTTGAATACTTGCTCCAACATAGGCTGTGTGTTTCGACAGCACACAAACACGCACCAACACACGCACACACACACACACACACACTTTCTCTCTCTCTCTGTGGTCCTCCCCCTCTGCATCCTTTTATCCCTCCCCCCTCCTTCGCATCCCTGTATCCTTCATCCACATTCTTCTCCCCTCAACTTCACTGTCTGAATTTCTCTCATCATCTAAAACTCCTGACGCATTTTAAACCACAGATAAAAAGTAAATCTCAGAAAGATGATAAAACAGCATGCTTCAACGTGAAAACACAGTTTTAAAACATTTTACAGTCATTTCTATACTGGGGGTATTAAAACATTTTACAGTCATTTTTAATTTACCAGAAAAATCGATCAAATTAAATCATTTTCACTTCAGTTAAAAAAAAGAAAACACATTTCCAAACCACTGTGCTAATCTCAATAACAGAAAATGTCTAATTCATACATATACACATCACAACATATTATTTCTTCGAAAAAAATATGATATTACCATAATATCCCCATTAATTACAATTTGAACCTTTTTCTCCATATAATTGTGAAAAGAGCGCGAAACACTCATCGGCATAAAAAAAAACTGTAATAACGTATTTATTTCTTGAATAATAACCCCTAATCTGACTATTACCCAGTTATCTCCTGATGAACACAAAGTACCGACTCGGTTGGTTCCGCATCCATCAGACTGGAGCTACTTTAGCGCACTGACCGTCTGCGTCGAACTGCTTCCAGATGTCGATGAACTGCGCTGCGGTGAGCTCGGCGAGGTGCAGGTGAGGTGGTTGCTGGGCTTGAGTTGCCATCTCTGCTGTTTTCTCCCTCCTCTCGGTGCGGTGTGATACTTGGAGATGAACTTTTCCCGGTGTAAAGCTCCGTGCTTCTGAGCGGCTCCTCCACGGTTGAGGCTTTTAAACCCCCCGCGGCGTGCGCGCGGCCTCTGCCCGCCACACGGGGGCGCCATCAGCGAGAAGAGGCCCTCAGGCGGCTGCAGCAGGAGACCAATTACAAGAGGAGGAGGAGGAGGAGGCTCTGCCGGGCTTTGCCTATGAGTTGCCATTAGCTGCTGCCCATGCTCCTGGTTTGAAAGCAGGATCATTAAACATCATCCTATCCTGCCTCTCCCACAGGGACTGAATTACATCAAACAATTTATCCTTCAGCAGGGACGCCCCGCCGGCTCCACTGGATCTTGTAGGATCTATGTCACCCACTGTCTCTTCTCAGGCTAAACCCCTCTGCAATGTGAGTGATCAAATAATGAGATCGGATACATTAAATATCGCATCCCAGGGGCCGCAACACTTCAGGAGGAGGAAAACAGTAAACGTGTGCAGTGATGTGCAGCATCTCACGCTCCGGCGAGGGTTCTTCCATATCACTTCTTCCTCTACTGTCTGCTCAGCTTTTGGGGTTTTTTTCCAATCAGATTTCACTTACACCGTCCCTCTCTTGTTTAGCGTTTACCTCCACCTCCACCTCCACCTCCTCCCTCCCTCGGCCTCTCACAGTCTCCATCATTCATCCTGGCCTGTCAGAGGTCAGAGGGCCACTCCGTCTCCTCTATGGCCAATCAAACCCACACTTGGCATAAATCCAGCCACGGTAGCGTGGCAGTTTCAATGTTATTAAATCACAAACATGCTTTCGTGCATCCTGCAGGATAAGCCAGGCACTCCTAGCTCTTTTATTTTCACCCCCCTCACCATGAAGTCAGTTGGAGGCGCAGACCCTGTGGAGGGGGGGATGGACTTTATGCATGTGTCTATATGTGTGAGTGTCATTAGTGTGTATGTACAACTGCTACATGTGCTGGTTGTTAAAGGCAGCATGGGGAGGGGGGGTATTTGTAGGAGCTCAGCACAAAAACGGAATTATATCTAAAGAAAAAAAAATCATTCCAGAGTATGTTGGATTTGTTTGCGGGCACCTCCGTCCTGTCCTGTGCGGTTTGGCGTGAGGTGATGGGATGAATAATGCAGGGATGAATGTGGGCAATGAAATCAGCACAGATGGATTAGGGGCAGCTGTCACATCTCAGTTCAAAGTTCAGGGTAAAGGACCCAAAGGCAAAACCCAACCAGCTGGTGAGAAGAAAGATGGACACAAGGTGGAAAAACAAACAAACAAGTCCCTCCATGTCCCTTGAGTAAAAATATTAAGATAAAATAAAATCTATTGGAAAAACAAGCCCGAGCAATTACAGGCGAACACTAATGTAATAACAGAAAAGGTAAATAAAATGAAATATGAGGCAAAACGTACATGGAATAAGATACTTTTGATTCCGCTTTTTACAATAGTGCACACAAACTATAAAGATTTAGAAGAAAAAACCTTTATTCATGCGTATCCAGTGGTTTGAGTGTGTGTGTGTGTGTGTGTAAATGTGTAGAATCCTGACAGTATTGCACTTGACATGAGAGTATTGCACATTATGTAACCTGAATGAAGATTCGTCATTCAACACTTTAATATCTGCAACAAGAAGGAAAATATGGGCAAAATTACTTCTTCGCGTATCTTATTTCAAGGAACCATATATTAATTTACTATTATAGATATTCAAAATTCAAAAATTACAAATCGTTTGGCCATACATGTTTTTAATGCCTCCTCCATGGCGGCCCCTTTGACCTGTGGTGTCCCCCAGGGCTCCATCTTGGTCCCTTACACTTTAGCATAAACAAGCTGTCACTGGTCCATAATACAAACAGGTTCATTCCAGTTATACACATTTAACATACTGTAAAATGTGTATAACTGTATAAAATAGAACTAAATAAAAAACGGGTCTACTGTAAGATTGTTTACGGTACAAAAACTTTACATGAAATGACAGTAAATTCAGATTCTTTCAACCTTAAAAAGGTTAATCTTACCAAAAGTTTATGTTTTCTGTGTCAAATACTGTGTTTTACATGTATCCTGAACATAAAGGGAAAATGATCTACTCTTTCTTGATTTATGTCAATTAAGGTAATTGACTGTATTTTGAATTTTACAGTCTGTTACTGTTGCATTTGACAGTTTTTTACTGTAACTTTTACAGACAGTTTTTTTTGTTTTGTTTTTTACAGTGTATTAACATGCTATAACACAGATAATAGGTGCACAAACACATTTGTACAGACAGGCACCTGATTGGAAGACACTGTTGTCATCACACATTTGGAGATTATGGACAATTATGCAATCCTGTGTGCTCTGTGTAAATGATAAAATATTACATTTAGATTAGTCAAAGAGGCTTAGAAACGATAATTAACAGAGAGATAGAGAGCAGGACGGTGGTTTGCGTGCAGAAAGGTGTTTAAGCGGCTTTGAATTAATTTTCTGAAATGCAACGTATGATCTTCGGTGCGCTGCAGAATTATGCAGGATTGAGTGCAAACATCCTGCTTGAGCTCATACACATTTAAAAAAAAAATGAAATAATGAGCTGGCGTTCAGAGCAGAGGCTTGGTATCACTCATTCTGGTGGCGAATTAAAGTGACGACGCACTGATTGAAATATATGCTCATTTACATAAAGACAGGTCCGTTAGTGACTGCAGGTTGAAACTGTGGGTTAATGACTTTTGTTATGGATGATTATTGCCGCCCGTGTCTGCTGCTGCTGTTCCACACATCTGTCATGCTTCAATCAATTAGAGCCATTTCTCCAAAAGCTCTTTAAACGTATTTAAAAATTTATTCTTTCTTACATAATTAAGTCTTGAAATTGACAAGGCGATACAAAATATACGCCCAATTATGGTGTTTCCTCTTTACGTAAGATTTCTTTTTCACAAAACGCCCCGAAAAGAATAACCATTAAAGGTAAATTATTTAAATAAATTCAAATGACGCAGCAAATACTCCCCATAATGAACAATAAACCAGGTTTCAACTAAAGTTAAACACTATTACTTAGCTGGCTTATTATATATTTAGTCAATGCTGAACAATCGAAGAAAACATTAGGTGAATTTTTTAAATGCGGGGCTCCAACTTCTAAATAAGTAATTTAACAGGTCTTTAATATTACAGACATAGATTTTATAGTGTGGCGTGGATTTTATAATGAATACAGTTTTGTTGTTTGAAATTTAATTATAGTCCCGAAAAGGAGATACTCTGGAGTCATCAATGCTGGGTTTTAACGCGATAACTCAAAACCTGCTTCATGGATTATTTTCAAATTTTATACCCCAATAGACTTTAGTGAGAACAAGAAGTGGATTTATTTTTGGAAAGCTCACTTGCGTATTTTCGCAACTTGGGGGGGCTTTATCTCTAAATCACAGTTTTCGGGCCATTATTTCTCAATTGTTGGTCCGGTTTTGTCCAAATTTGGTGCTTCTGAATCGATTTGAGGAAATCGATCTAGTATTTATTTGAATACTTCATATTAACTCACTGGAGGAGCTTATTTTACGAAAAACACTGTTTTTCAGACAAATCTTCCCAACCATTGGTCCGATTTTGTCCAAACGAATCTTCATGATTGAGCCACCGTGGGATCTGATCCTAGAGCAGACTGCTGACTTTGTAGAAATGTTTGAGATTATTAATGAGTCGCATTTAATCTGAGGAGTTCAATCAGGGGGATTTCTGGTTCAACGCAGGGGATTGGGGGCTTTCTGGGGACATGCCCTCGCTGCCTGGGATGAGAGAATACTTCTGTTTTGACATTGACTCAAAGGAAGTAACTTTTTTGAAGAATTCACCACTGAGGTGAACCATTTGAGAAGCACTAATAAGAGTTTCAACTCTTTTTGGCTTCAGGTTGTGCTTTGCTTTGTGACAACGATATGAAAAGACTTTTGCCGCGTGGTTGAAAAGAAATCCAGAGGAAACAAAACATACAAGACATTAGCATCAAATGCAGCCATGCTGCTGCCGTCTCTGCCAAAACACAGCCTCCCTGCTTACGGCCAGTAAAACTACAGACGGTTCGCAGTTAAACATGAGGACATGCAGCCAAACGGAAATCATGATGATGCAAGGAAAATTCATTCAACTAAATCAGTAAACAAAGTGAATCTCTTAAACATCAGCTACCGTGTGCGTGTGCTTGCATGTGCGTACGTGTCTGTTTGTGTGCGTGCTTGTTGGTGTGTGTGTGCATGTGTGTTTGAGTGTCTGTGCGTGTGTGTGTGCAAAGAGTGTGCACATGTGGGTGTACGCGTGCTTCTGTGTGTGTGTGTGTATGTGTCTGTGCAGGCATGTTTGTGTGTGTTTGTGTTTGTATGTGTGGGTGTGTGCATATGTGTGCATTTGTACTTGTGTGTGTGTGTGTGTGTGGAAAAGGACTGCAGCTGCCCGATGAGCCCCTCTTTGATGTCTGCTTGCCCTCCAGCGCGGTTATGGTTGAATGCTGATATACGATCAACAAACAACATTCAAACTAAAGAGATGACCCACCTGCCCAATAAGTTACATCTGACATGTTAGGAAGACTTTAATTAGAAAAAAGATTGAAATGATTAAATTTGCCATTCATGGATCAGCTCAAAAATGTTTTATTCAACCTGGTAGCGCCTCTTATCTTATTTCGACCTTCCAAAGATGAAGGCCACTCCAGGATAAAGGAATGAAGGATTTCAAAATGTATTTATTTATTTATTTTTGACTTTTTCATGTCAAACAGAATGTGATTAAACGACGATGTGAATATGAGTCCAATAATAAAAAAGTGAAACACTCTATTATTATTTTCATAAAATGTAGAATGATTATTTTCAGATACTTTATTTTATATCACATCCTTTATTCATTTTCATTTTTTTCTATATCAACATATAATATCTAAACTTTGAAGAATTTTTATCGTCTTTTATTATTATAATTGTACGAATCTGTTACTCTTTTACTTCCTTTAATACATTTAAAAAAATATATATATATATATATGAATACTTTATAGAGTCGAGAGGTGAGAAGATATGAGTTGAAAGTGTAATGGTAGATAAAAGATTGAAGGTATTTCAAAGGACATAAAGTCCTCTTAGAATATGGACTCACTAATAACTGCTGCAGCTGGTGAGGTATTTTATTGCCATTAGTCAAACCTCAGCAGAGGTCTGATCGTCCTAAAAACCTGAACATATTTGTCAATATTTTGTCCAATTGAATGGATGGGACCTACTTTGGGTCCATGCAGTACCATGACAGTGATGCAGAGTGAAATAGGCCAGCCAGGATATCAATTATCACAACCCCAGGAGATAATCGATGAGTATTCAGCAGAGTGTCTATCAATGCGAACAACGGGGGAATTTAATGAACTGACAGGAACAACTGGTGAGTGTCAGGGTGATTCAGGGTGATAGTGGTGGGGTCAGACCTGGAACAAGACATGACTGTGACGTGAGAACACCCTCCTCTCGGTTTAGTCCTGCATTTCCACACACCACTAATGACCAATAAGGGCAGGCGTCGTACATGGAGAGTTATTGCGTGTTGATTGTTGCCTTCTACTGACTGAATACATCACCAGGACACAGAAAGCAAATACACTTCAGCAGACCATCAATCTCCTGAATGGCCATCAGGATAAAAGATCACGACTCTGAGTATAACACTGCAGTGACACACGTGTCTGTTTGTCTGAGGCCGCTAAACAGAACCCTCTAAAACTATTACTTTAAAAAAAAAAAGTTCAAGAAACAAAATAAAAATACAAAAAAAACTTCTTATCATAAACAAATCAACCTATGAATGGTTCAGAGATCAAAAATTAAGTTCTGGCATGACCATCCAACTCACCTGACTTTAACCCCCACTGGGACTTTCCATAGAACAAGGTCATAGGTCAGATGAGACCAAAGTAGAGCTTTCTGGAAACAAATATCTATGATGGGTGTGGCGTAGCAGGTGAACATTGTCCTGCTGAGGGTCCAGCCACGCCCCGCTTTAAGTCTCCTGACAGAGGCTTTTAGATTTTCATCCAATATTTGCTGGTATTTGATTGAGTCCATGGAACCTTGTCATTTAACAAGAGGTTCAGGGCCTTTGGAAGAAAAACAGCACCACAGCGTCAGTGATCCACCACCAGACTTCATAGTGGGTATGATACCCTTTTCTCTACGGCTTTCTTTCTTCAGAGTTAAAAAAAACCTGACCTAAACCCAAACTTATTTTCCAGTTTTATTGTATAAAAATAAAGAGATGATATTGTCTCACACATCAGTCATTCTAAACCTGAACTTTCACTTTGTAACTTTCCACTTTCCTGCTCTCAGGGTTTATTTTCATGCAGGCAGTCTGAAACAGTCTGAGCTGCGTTCTCACTGCTAAACACAATAAATGACACAAAGTGATTTCCAACGCCTCCGAGATAACACACATCAAGAACTGCATAATCACATGCTCGAAGGAACAATACACACCAAATGCACATATTGTAGGTCGAAATGAATATCACAGTGTGGAATTATTTGTGTGGAAGTGTGCAAGTAGATTAAATGAGGTTTTCCGTCTTTGTCTGCCAGAGACATTTGCTCTAGCGTTAATAAGGCTGAGCAGAACTGTGGGGGTGTGGGGTTGGGGGTGTGTGATTGTTGTAAACTAGAGTGACGGGAGGCCTCATCGCCATAATCAGATATTTTTATCAGCGTAATGTGGACTATTGTCTGATCGTCAGATATGGAGACTGCAGGCCGATAACGGATGGAAACCGATAAAGCAGAATACCATTTTCAGTCTTTTTGATGTCTTGTGTTGTTATTTCTCTGCAGAACAGTGCATCAGATAAACGCCTTGCAATGAGAAAAACTACATCACCATTTACTGCCTGCCATTTATGAAAAAAAAGAAAAGAAAGTAGGTCCCGTGTACAATAGCACATATAGTAATCGCAGTAGGAGCGACGCTTCCAGCTGAGACTGCACCAACACATGACATCCCCATACAACAGGAGCAGATGAGGCGAGCGTTTAGCCTTCCTGCCACATGATAAAATCACACATTAGGTTTTGTCAATGGGATTGGAGGATAATGGTGTCTCGCAGTGTGGAGGCTGGCTAGTTTGTTCTCCTCTCTCCATGGGGAACAATTAGATGCTGGGCCTCCTGAGAGCACATTTCTCAACTGCAAAAACAATCCCACCACTAGTAATAATGTCAGCGGAGACAATTGGTCCTGATGATGCAACAGTGTGCTGCACAGCCAGGCAGAAACTCCATCAATCCACAAAAAGCATCAAAATTAAGATAATGAATGTTGACGTAATGATAATTTGAATTCAATCAGAAAATGCAAACGTCATAGGTTCCACATTGGTTCCAGAACCAAAATCCTGGAGAGTTGCTCAGGGCAAGAGGCATTGTTTGGTGTGGGAATCCTCACAACTCCCCTTCTGAGCGCTTCTGTGTCGGAGTTCTCCCCGGAGAATGAGACGGTTATCTCCATATGACCCAAACTTGCAGGAAGGAAAGGTTCTGACTGTTGTCGTCTCAAAGGACAGTTTGGAGTATCTGGTCGTCTTGGAGTGTCTGGGTGGTGACCTAGAAAGGGCTCCATCTGCGGACTCTGTAATTCTCCTGGGTGACTTCGACGCCCATGTTGGCAGTGAAGGAGAAACATGAAGTGGCGTGATTGGGAGGAACGATCTTCCTGATCTGAACTCAAGTGGTCCTTTGTTGTTTGACTTCTGTGCTAGTCATGAACTTTCCATGACAACTTTCATGTTCGAGCATAAGATGGCTCATGAATGTACTTGGTGTAGGCCACGTTAGGCCAAAGATCTACGATCACCTCAGATATATCCTGTTGGAGGTTGGGGATATGGAATGTGAGTGGGCCATGTTCAGGTCCTCAAGCGGAGAAAGTAGCTGTCAAGCTAAATAAAGAGGTTTTCCTGACTTGGTTAGCACAGGGTACTCCTGAATCAGGAGGCAGGAATAGAACTTGACCGCTGAGGATGTTGTTGGAACACTTTGAGAAGCTCTTAAAACCGGAAATCCTCTACAGAGGCAGTTTTGGAAGACTCGGGGGATGGACCATCCATTTCCCTGGCAGAGGTTGTTGAGGTAGTTAAGAAGCTACCCAGTGGCAAGCCGCCAGAGGTGGATGAGATTCGCTCCGAGTTTCTGAAGGCTTTGGACATTGTTGGATTGTCCTGGTTGTAACGCCTTATTACAGATATATTCAACGTAACAAATATACTTATGTACCATTTCCTGATTTGGGGTAAATCCCCATATCTGCTACTGTTTTTTAATTTCACCGTCTCTTACTGCTGCACTTGACAGGTTTTTACCGTAGTTTTTACTGACAATTTTTACAGTGTGGTACGTACATTAAAATACTTTTAACCGCGTAGCAAGAAAATAACTTAATTTCTGCACCAACAAAATTTAAATAGTGTATAATTGTAAAATATTTTTGGTTTCCAATTGGAATTTTTTGCAATTTACTGTATTTTTATGACAAGCCCTTGTGTTGTACACAAGTTTACAGTACACCTCATTTTTGGTACTTTACCGTAATGTCTTGCACATGGTCATGGTCATTATTTACAGTGAAATTCTGGCCGGTATTTTAATCTTCTAATCTCAGAGTAAAGGCTGACCTCCAGCCTCCACCTACATCCACCATTTTTCTTCAACTGTGTTTATGGAAAGAGAAATATTAACCTCTGCAAGCGTGCATCACAAACATAGGGCGAAAACACATCCGAGCACGGGATCCCAGCGCCGCGTTGAATCATGGCGAGCTGACAGGCCTCAATAAACGAATTCACTGATGCGCAACAAACACACCCATATGCACATATAAAAATCCGGCGCACTAAAGCCTCTACCTGAGCAAGCAGATCCTCAAATGAGGGTGTAATGCATATACAGGGGTGTGTGTGAGCACATATTGAATGCTTTCAGCAAATGTCCCTGAGGCCTGATTTGTGCCCTAGACCCCCACCTCTGCTCCCCACATTCGGCTGGGGAGCAGACGACTATTGATGATTCCAAGCAAAGAGATCAAGAGCCATGCAGACTCGTATGTCCAGCACCCAACACAAGAAAAGAGCTAATCTGTCGAACATCAACGGCGAGCGCTCAAACAGACCGTAGAAGATGAACAGGAGTGAAATCAGTCTCTGTGATGGCGAGCGTCGCCACAAATTAATCACAGTAAGCCAAAACCAACGCGGCACATATGCGACATGAACGGACTTTAGGGAAACATGTGTGGCCCAACAAATACTCGAGGGCTTCACACGCAAAAATGCTTTGGAAGCTGCGCATTTAAAGCTTTTGGCCCGGTCATGCTTTTATTTTGGCCGGAAAATGACACAATGAGATCAGAGTTCAAGCTTTGGGCTCAGGATGGAGGTCAGGCAGGTTTTAGCCCAACAGATTACATTTTGGACTGTTTTTTTTTTAACACCCCGCCCTCACAGAACCAGCAGAGAAAAATACGCACACTCACACTGAATGCAGGATCAGAACCTCTAATAAACTGTTGGCTCTTGAAGTAAAAGCTTGCAGAATTTGAACCATTTCCATTCATTACTATTAATAAATCTCAAATATCGGAAATAAAAAGTAATTTTATTGTATTTCTCTGTTATTTTTTCTGGTCTTGGTGGGGTTAACAGATCAGTCTTCATGGATCATTTTCAAATTCAAAACCGACATATAATTTAGTGCGAGTGAGAACTGGATCGATTTTGGGAACAATATTTGGGATTTTGGGTTACATATTTCTGACACTAGGGGGAGCTATTTCTCAAAGTTATCCAGGCAAGAATTTCTCAACCATTGGTTCAATTTAGTCCAAATTTGTTGGATATGAATCAACCTACGGAGATTTATCTTGTTTCTCTCATATTTTACTCAAATAGTTCATATTTTATCCATAAAATTAGCTTTTTTTTAAATGAAAAAGATTGTTTTTTAGACATATCTTCCTAACCACTTGTCTGATTTTGTCCAAATTTGGGGCATATGAATTGACACAGGGAGAACTATCTTGTATTTATATTTTTTTACTGAAATAGCTCATATTTTACTCACTATGGTTTACTTTTTTTTTTTAAATGAAAAACACTGTTTTTCAGACATAACTTCCTAAACACTTATCTGATTTTGTTCAAATTTGGTGGCCATGAATTGGCAAAAGGAGGTCTATCTTGTATTTATCATAATTTACTAATCCAGGGGGGGCTTTTTTATGAACTCTTCAATCAGGATTTTTAGGGGTATAGGCTTCGTTTTAAGTACTAATTAAGATCCTTTACTCTTACTATCAAGTACCTTTCATTACGTCTATAATTAAACTTCCACTGTACTCTGTTTAGGGCATTTTTACGCCGTCACACACAAAAGTACAGGATTATAAAATGTTAGGATAATCAGTCAGTTCCACTCAAATCTCGTGTTGCAGTGAAATGAAGTAGAGTGACTCACTTTAAATGTGTCCACTCTCATTTCCAGTTGTTACCTTTTGACCTTCCGTGGGTCACTTTGAGCCTTCGTTCATGCATTACTGCTGACAGTTACGTTACTTAACCCCACGCACTGATATGTCGTTGGCTGCAGGCGGAGGGAAATGTGTCATCATCACCACAAGAGCATGTAGTTGATGTGAATGAGTGTGTAAGATGATATCAAAATAGGTTTAACTCCAACAAAGAGGTCGGACTGTTTGCGGCATTACAGAAGAAACTGATTCATGAAACGTGGTGAGAGGTTTGAACGCGTAGGACGGAAGGACCCTTTAAATTTGAAAGCGCATTCGGATAAATGGGCTTTTCTTGTTTTAGATTTTTGATTGGGAGACTTACCAGTTAATTGTCTGTACAAGCATGTTGTCAAAAGATTCCTTACATGCTTTAGCAAAGTTTAAAGATCAATTCATCTGCATAAAAATGTTGACTTTTAAAAAGGGATTAGCCTCAATTTCAGGCTTCATCCCCAAACGGGATGCGGGGTCATCATCTTTAACTCAATGTTAGGTCAAATCAATCCAAAAGATTATACCCAGCACCATCAACCAGCATTTTGGTTCTTTAAAAATAACCCAGCAGTTTTGTAGTGTGTTGTTGTTGTTGTTGTTGTTGTATAATATCGTTATATTTGGGTGTGGAGTGTAATGAGTCTGAATTAAAATCAGAAGTACAACATGTGACATGAGCATTAAACTCAACTGCATAATATTGGGCCAATATTATGTCGGCACCCTTACTGTGGGTTCTGAAACCTTTCTATCAGAACCTGAATGATCTTTTTTTAAGCAATTAACCATTAACACGCCTTTAAAGAAACATAAAGGAAAACAATAAACAAATAGTCCAGAAAATACCGCATGTACACTAGTGGTGGAATAGGTTTGAAAAGAGAAATCCAGCTAAATGCAGAATAAAAAAGTGATAATAAAGATATCAGTTTGTAGGATGAGTTTAATCTAACAGTACCTTTAGAATAAAACCCTCGGACTTACTGACGCGGTTATTTTTCAGCTTTGTTTGCGCCATCAAACGCTGAGCACATTCTTGCTGATTACTCTGCGTTCAGGCGATTGTCAAAATCAACGGTTAAGAGACTCATTTGCATTTTAAGAAGACAAACCCGGAGACCGTTGTGCTTCGGCGATAAATCTCAGACCGCCCAACACGATTTACATAACCAATCCATAAAAGCAGGCGTTCCAAGTAGAACTAAACTGCAATATTTCCAACAATCGACAAGGTTGACACTCCAATTCTGGCCGGGTGTCAGAGGTTAATTGGTTGTCGTTGTTTATGAGTGCAAAACTCCTGCCATGGTAGGAGATGCATGTAAACCCAAATCCTTTTTTTCCTTATTTCCTTCCTGCCAGACTTTTACAAACGCGTATCTCTTCTTCTACGTTCATGAGGATTAAAATGAGAACATGGAGAGCTGTATATATTTATGTATATAAGTCCAAACAATGTTGCAGGAGTGACGGTTTATAAGCAGTTTATAAGCAATCCAACATCCTGGTCGGCTTAATTCATCTTCATCGTTCGCCATGTTTTTTAAATTTCCTCAAATACTGCAGAAAAAAATCCACTCGCTATCAGTAGCCGTTTACGTATCCCAGAAGGCTTTGCAGTGAATCTTTACGAGGGCCTCAGATTTGACAGTAATGCCCACCCCCGGGTTGTTAACACAACATTAAAATGTGTTTTATCATATTTGCTCCTACTCCTGTTCCAGATGTAGATGTAGCTCGTATCTCTTGGTCTCATTTGGAGATGGATCCATCTTTCATCCACGAGGAGGACAGCGAGGGTTTTTTTTTTTCTCGTGGGAGCCCAGCTGCAGGAGGAGAGAGAGTGACTCGTTTGCATGGCCGTGGTTTCGCTGTGACGGAGGGCAGATGTTCCCTGTGATTGCTCAGCGGCGTGTTTATTTTCATCGTCCCTCATTGAGCTGGAGCTGAAACATCTCCGACGTCCTCAACATCCATCCCGATAAAAACTCAACCGAAACCATCTGGCCCTTAAAAGCTCGACACGTGTTTATTCTTCATCTCTCTCATCATGCCGTGATATTAGACGGATGGTGGAATTTGATCCATGTGGTACCTTGTTTGTTTACTGCATTGTCTCTGTGTATGATTGGCAGATATGATTAAATGTATAACATTTTCTCAGCCTAAAATTAACCCTTCAATATCTGAGAAAAAAAAACTACTATGGAAAAAGTGATTGTTTGGCAAAAGCTATGTATTTTGGGGCGGTTATTAATTTAATATCTTAGACACTCTAAATGTACCATAAAATGAGAAACTCTTCCGTCAAGCAGGTTTTTAAACAGTACAAATGAAAATGAAAATCAGTTATGAGATCATTTCAGGATGAAATCGTGTATTTTTCAGTCAATTTTAATTAAATTAGCGCTACTGTTTGACTAAACAGAGTTTTCAGAAAACTATTTGACCCTTATTTGACTTTTTCTTGGATGTATTAGTTTCTCTGAGCTCAGCAATAAAACAAGATATATTTACTTTGTCAATTCATAGGAGACAAATTTAGACACAACCGAACTTATAGATGGGAAGTTACGGAGGAGGAACTGTGTATTACACAAAAATTTCCACTTAATGAGTAAAATATGAACTATTATAGAACAATAATATGACCACACAGGAAGAGCACATCATAGGAGCCACTCAACGTACCAAACGAGGAATACCAGCATATATAAAGTCATGAAAATAGCAAGACTGCAAACTTCTTCTTCTCGTTAATGAGCAGCTACTTTAGCAGGTGCCATGATGGGAGACGTCTTCAGTGAAGTGAGGCAGTGGAAAGCCGTGATCAAACATATGTTGCCTGAATGGCCCAGCAGAGAGTGAGCCTCTAGAAACATTTTTAATTTTTAAGCCAAAATGAGTAATAAGTGCCAGTTCTCAATACAACGAGTGCCCTTACTTTTTTATTCCATATACTGCCACTTCCTGGTGAGTCTAAGTATGCACCTAAAAACATAGCTGAAGATGTTCTGGTTAAAACGTTTTTAATCCACAAACACAATGCTAATACACTGTAAAATCTGACAATATGATTTTAAAAAGAATCTGTAAAAACCTTTAAATAGTTATGGTAAATATAATAGCTGAATGGAACCAGTTTGCAGCATTAACAATTCTTGACAAACGGTCGAAGCGGCAGCTTACAGTTCCAATTTGCAACAACTGAACGCACTAAATGTGGGAGGGGTCTTGACCGCGTCAGTTGGGATAAATAAATGCAGCCCCTACATTCTGGAATCCCCTCTGGTGTTCATTATCATCATACAGTTTACCCTATAGATATCTGAGATTAGAATGGTGCTGTCAGCTTGTTTTATTTCCGGAGGGTGAACATCGCCCTCTTGACACCATTGAAAAAAATGAGATGCAGAAAAATGTCTTTATTGTCTATACCCGCGAGAATTATTTGAAATTAATTAATTCAATTTCTGTAAAAGATGTGGGCTCCACTTATTGTCAACCTGCTTTTAATAATCATTTAATATTTTTGCTCCGCCCCCTTATGCCACAATAATAGCCCTGAGTCTCCTGTAGTTGTGATGAGGGTTGAGAACACAAGGAGAAGATCTAAGACTATTCCTCCATACAGAACCTCTCCAGCTCCTTCAGGTTCTGAGGTCCATGTTTGTGGACTCTCCTCTGCAGCACCTCCCACAGATGTTCTGTGGGGTTCAGGTCTGGTGACTGGGATGGTCATGGCAGAACCTTTATTTTGTGATCTCTGAACCATTCTTGGGTTGATGTTGAGGAGATCTTCAGATCATTGTTCTGCTGGAAGGTCCAACCACGGCCCACTTTAAAGTTCCTCACAGAGGCTTTTAGGTTTTCATCTAATGTCATGGTTCCATGAAAAACAGCCCCACATCATTAGAGATCCACCACTAAACTTCACACTGGGTATGAGGGGCCTTTGTCCATAGCCTCTTTCTTGCTACGCGACACACATATTAGATATTTGTAGCCAGAATGTTGTACTTTGGTCTCATCTAACCTTTGACCTTGTTCCATTGAAAGACCCAGTGGTGCTTTAGCTTTAGCGTGTCTGTATGACAGTAACGTTTTTTTCTTGCTACGCTCCCAAACAGCTTGTGTTGGTGTCGGCGCCATCTGATCGTGGTTAGGTAGACTTTATGAACCCAAGACTCAGCTGACCTCTGACCTCTGTAGCCTTAGTCCTCATCACAGTGTGTGGGGTCAGTTTGCAGACACGTCCAAGTTGATTTATAACATCTCCAGTGTCTTGAAACTTCCTAATCATTGATCTAACTGTTGAAACTGACATCTTGAGGCTGTTGAGAGATGTTTTTGTCTCCACTGCCAGATTTGTGCAGCTCTACAACTTTTCTTTGCTTCTCATAGCTGTTCTGTCTCTGGTCTTACACATCCTGAATTAGGCCTGTGTCACCTCATATTTATACCCCAGTGAAACAGAAAGTCATTGTTCACCACCACAGAGTTCCTGCTCAAACAGTTGAACCTGAAAATATAAAACAGGACTGGAAATATGCTTCAGTTACCTTTTAATCGCAGGACTTCAAGGGGTGGCAGTAATTGTGGCACACATGTTTGAGAGCATCACCCACGCAGAGCATCCGGCAAGAGTCACTTCAACTCCATCTCAGTCCACAAGTAAACCAAAGGACCACTGAAGCACTGAAGCATTAAATACACGTGGCGAGCACAAGAAGAAACAGCGAGGCTCCTCTGAGCCGACGAATCGGATCAAAGGTTGAGAAATCAGTGCCAAGGAGGTTATTTGTTAACACTTATTACTCAAAAGTCCCCCTTATGTTTCTACTGTAGCCCAGAAAGGACAAATCAGGACTCTGGCTCTAGTTTGGACCTATTGTGTTTATTACATTTATAACAGCCCACCCCTAAAGTGGGTGAGACGCTGGGCGCACAGCTGGTTGTAATCTCCACACCCACCGCAAGATGCCGATGAATCCACCCGCTGGACTGGTTCTGTGTAAAAAATGAAAACTTGACCGGGACCCGGCTGATGTCCCCTGATTTACTTGAGACCTGAGACAAAGAACTTTATCGTGAGCAGAATCAGTAAAGAGATAATAAGTCAGTACAGGGCCAACCTGGTGCCAAACCCCCGGGTAAATTTAGTTCTGAGGCTTCTGACTGTGACAGGATGAAGGAAACAATGAGAGCAGAGGTGACACCTAATTATTACTCAACCACAATACTCAAACTCTAATCCGTTTCATCTCATTTTGTCCTATTTGTAAACTACAACTCCTTCAGTGACTTAAGATTTTTTTGGCTCAAACGGCTTATTTGTCAGATTAATTTTCCCAGATACCGTTGAGCTCAGAACCGGATCGCATATCAAATATCAGCTATTCATCTTCCACTAATCTCAACCCGGCGCCGCCGCACGCCGGTTTCTCCTCATTCTTCACGGACATCACAGAAGAAAAGAGCAATCAAAGGGTGTCTCGTTAAAACACCGGTGAGGTTTAGTGAAAGTTCTGTGTGGGATACAGGCAGGGATTGTGTTCTGTCGTCTGCCGGGGATTTAATCTGTTTTGAGTGCAATCTTCTCTTCCGCTACTTCGTTTTTTCCATATCAACTCCTCCTGTGTGATACACACAGCAGCAAACCAATATCTGTATGTCTGGTGTTGGGAGGGTCCATTCTGTGGATGAGGAGATCAGATGGTGTTGTGAGGTCCACCCGGGGGTCAGGTGAGAAAAGCAGTAGTCATGTTTCAATATGTGCTCTTCCTGATGAACTGCTGCACGGATTAATAAACTGTGTTACCGGGTCAGAAATCCACGCCGGAGGGCGAGGGAACGCTGCTGTCCCTCCTCTGGTCTCACATTACCGTTCAACCATTATTTATGTATTTTCTTCTCAAAAAAAACGGATCGGATCTCCCTGAATGAAATATTCAGGTTGAAAATCTTTTGTGTAGTTTGTTGAGAACAAAATGACGTCAAAATGAGGAATGGAAACTAAAATCGTGAACCCGCTGACGACTGGATTCTAAATCTCACCCAATGACAAAGTGAAAAAATTTAATTCACCCGTCCTGATCCGACTGGTGTGAATTTCATCACAAAACCTCCTTATGTGTCTCAGTAGAGGGTTTGACCTCCATGTTCTTGCGGACGCTCCTTTAGGCTAATCCATAGAGCAGATGTCACGGAGCAAAGAAAGGGATATTTCTTTTTTTCAAAGGATAAAGCGAAAACGTATTTGATGCGCGTATTGGTAAATAGAACGCATTTATTAATAAATCGGCGAGTTGCGTTCACGTTCTCTAGCAGTTGAACATGTGTCATTGCTGCTGAATTTAAAAAACATCAAAACACATGAAGTTGCTTCCATTTAATCTAAAATGCACCTTTAGGCTCTTCATGCACCTCCCTCTTTTCTGAGGTGCAGCTGCTCCTGGCTGCAGGAACAGATACGAGGAGTACCAGTTTTCTTTTATTGTTTTATTGTGGCAGAAGAAAGAAATGGCTGAATCAGCCATTTACCAGGGGTCATATAAAGTTAATCTTTGCTGATATTGTTAATAAATATCATTTTTTTTACTTGTAAAATATAGTTTTCTGGCTGTTATTGATGCCTGTGAGTAAACACTTTTCATTGGAAGATATTCTGCGAAACTATGCTGATAGAGAGGGAAACATAAGAAATAGTTATGCTGATCTCTTTTGAATTTAATCTGTAATTTGAGTGTTTTCTATTCCGTTGGTTTGTTCAGAATTCTATAAAATCAGTGTAGAAAATAAGAATAAAAATTGTCATAAAACCTCAGATTGAACCTTCTTCGGGCCACGTTGTGGTCTCCATCTTTAATTCTGGCCCCTTTCAATTATCAATTTTGACACCCCTGGTGTAGCCGATGTAATCATGAGGCCAGGAGGAACCAATGTTCAACTGCACCCGTGTGAGGTCCGACGGTGGGTCTGAGGATTTCATCCTCGTACCCAACGGCAGTCAGAGTATTTCTTCTTCTAATACTTTACCCCTGTAGATATCGACTCACATAAAGATTACCTTGCATCACTTTTATTGAGAGATGTGGGATTTATTTCAGCGTCAGATTGATAAGATTTTCCTGCTAGCTACAGTGAAACACTTGTAGCGAACACACGGCCTTGCTCCTGCCTCTCCGTGATCCTGCTGCTGGACGGATGACACCCATCCATCCCAGCACCCAACATGTGCTCAGTGTTTCATTAGCAGGTGCTGGGGGTTAAGGTCTGCTGCAGGAGACTCAGCAGAACCCAGTGTTTCTGCAAACGCCAGCTCCTTCCCCTGTTCACAGATACTAAAGAATCCTGGGTAACCGGACTGCAAGCATCTGTTCCACAAATGTAACAAAAACAGGTATATGACATTAATATTCACTCAGTCATTATCTGTAACTGATGAGGCCTATCCAAGCCAGCTAACCCACTATTACATGGATCATTTTCATATTTTAAACCCACATTGACCTCAGGGACAGGAAGAATTGGATTGATTTTGTGGCCCCTAATTTTTTTTAATCTGATTTAGCCCAAAGTTGGTGCATATGAGTCGACTCGAGAAGTTCTGTCTTGCATATCAACAATTTTACACTTATTGTACATATTTTATTCACTATTGGGAGCTGTTCTCTGAAAAACAGTTTTTTGAACATAATTTCCTAACCGTTGGTCTGATTTAGTCCAAATTTGGTGCTTATGAGTCAAGTAGAGAAGATCTATCTCGCACAGTGTGTATCTAATTTTAATCTAATTGTTCATATCCACCCACCAGGGGGAGCTTTTCTATGAAAAACACTGTTTTCCGGGCCATAATTTCTCAACTGCAGGTCGAATTGATTCCAGATTTGGTGCATATGAAATAACTCGAGGAGATCTATCTTGTATTTATCTACTTTTATTCTAGTATTTTATATTTTTTCTCAATTTTCATCAATAAGAGGTTCTGTAAGTGTAAAACAAAAACAGAAATACCATAAAAAAAAAAGTACATGTTCAAACTTTTTGAAAGCATAAAAATAGTTATTCTTGATTCACATCTGAATTCTTACACTTGTGCATTCTTCTGATTGTCAAGCTTAATTACAGAAACAGGCTTCAACCGTCACACAAGTGGACGATTAGTAATAAAAATCTTGCAGAGATGCATAAACATCTTAGTGCAGAGTCGCTCATTTTCACTTTGTCGTCAAAAGGAGAAGAAAACACAATCTTCACTTGTCTGCATACTTTATTGTTTTTCTAAGAAAATAAAACCCAAGGTTACAATATCCAGATATTACAAAGTATAAACACAAAACTATAAAGGCTGAGGCTGATATAAAGCTGTATGTCTGTTTCATTCCTTCACAGCTCCTTGAGCTGAGCTCAAAGCTGAGCTCACGCACTTTAAAAATTTAATGTGCAAATGCTGTTTCTCCATATTTGGAGACATTTTTCTCATTGGTCAAAATAAGACACAAGGGAGATACAGTGAGTTGGTTATGACCTGCATGAGGGCAAAAATACGCAAAAGGTCCTGGAATGAAATGATGTTTATTCAAAGTGAGAGTTTATGATGTGGGTTTCAACACAAACCATTTGTGATTGACAGGAGGTCTGATGCTGGGGGCGGGACTTCTGTTTATTCAGCCCCCTTCATTGAATAGAGGAATTCTGCTTATCTACTGCAGAGAGTTATTTGCTTTTTCACACACTTGAATCATCAGATTGTTGTTCTGAATCGGTGTGTAGCCGAGGTTATGTTTACAACCCTGTCAGGTTGTTTGTCAGCAGTACTCCACACAAACTAAACTACCACTACTACCTAAATGGAATTCCATTCAAATCTGTTGGGAGTGATCTTGGTCCAGAATAGTCGCCATTTAATTTGTTTTGATCCATGACTTTATTCCCAGTTTCATGCCGTTTTCTGTTATTCCTGATGGAATAATGCCAGAGCCTACAAGTTTCATTTCAGAAACCAGAATGTACTACTTCTACGGAGTGTCACTCTGGTGCTGGAAATTAAACAGTAAGGAGATATTTTTATGATTCAACTGGAACCGTGTACTTTATTTAGGATCACATGAAACCACTACTGATTTTTCAGCATGGTAGATAATATCAGCTGTTTTATTTTATCTATATCCATAATGTATCTATAATACACTAGATGCATTATATAACTATAATTACTTAATAGTCTAAATAGTGTATCTATAATAATTGTGTGAGAAAATGTCCATCATCCAGCTCAACCATAGTCCAAAATGTTTACCTTTAAAGTAAAGAGAACTAGAAAATATTTATCAGTGGACACAGATGCTCTCACAGTTAGAGAATCTGAATTTGTACTGATGTAGATGAAGGGGAGCAAACAGCAGAAGTGGCGTCTACATACGTTCTTAACTCTAGGAGAAGAGCAGATACTAAGTTTGAAAATAAAGACTTCCGTAAAAAATATGCAACATTGATTCAGCTTCTTTACTTCAGTAAAAAAAATAAAACCTCCAGACTCCAAACTGTGGTGAAATGATCAAAGTAGCCCTTTAAAGGACATTATTACTGTCCACATTAATTAGCCATAACAATAAAAACCACAGACAGGTGAAATAAGAAGAATGAATATCTCATGACAATGGAACCTGTTGGTGGCTGAGATATAGCTGGTGTGATGGAATCAGGAAAAATAGACAAACGTGAGGATCTCAGCGGTTGGTACCAACCAAAAACGGTCGACTGAATGACATCCTGTGAAGCAGCCACAAGGTCAAAAGTCTCAGTGATGCGTTGTGGGGAACGCAGGCCCACGTTGTCCGATCCGACAGACGAGCTACTGTGGCACAATACGCTGAAAAAGTTCATGCTGGTTCTGACTGGTGGTCTGCTGAGTGAAAGGTTGCACTTAGGGGAGAAGGCAAACCAAAGGAGGCAAAGTTCTGCTTGGAAACCTCGGGTCCTGCCATTCATGTAGATGTTACTTTGACACGTATCAACTACCTAAACATTGTTACAGACGCTGCACACACCGTCATTCCCAATCAGGATCTCGAGGGTCTGGAGCTTATTCCAGCTTATATTTGGTGGGAGGCAGGGTGAACATCACCACTAACTAACTCCACCTTTTGAAAACACTCAATGAAAAACCTTTTATCACATAAAACGCTGGGATATTTCACAATCTTAACAAAAGTCATCTGCTGGGAAAAGGCAGTGTGAGGAATATAAAAGTTAAAACCATCTCGTCTAGAGAGCATGATAACTACAGATTATAAACATCAGTATGTTTACTGATACTGGAGTATTTGTCAGACATCAATCATTATGGTGTGATAATTGTTTTACCAGAGGGAAAAGCTAGATCTCTGATAAACTGACCCGAGGACCCTTGTCCTCATCTCTGTTCAAGATCCAGGCTAGATTCACTGCTAGTAACATACCAGTAACATACCAGTGAGAAATCAAAGTCATTGGTTGATTACCATTGTAGGAAAAACAGTGTACAGGTTTGATAGCCTCTGTCCATACGTAATGAGGAATAGTTTTCTCCTCGAAAACCTCTGGACAGAGTTCAAGAAGAGATTGTGTGGAATAAAAAAGTTTCTGCCTTTTTAATTTCTCCACAATTGTCCTGTGTGAGTGGAGCAAAAGTAAAGGAGTGCATTTAAATCAGCTAGGTCTTCCGCTACTATCAGTAGGTAAAACGACTCGGTGTTATAACTGCTGCAAACGGTGTGCAGAGTTAGCATGCATCATAATGACACAGCTTCACCAAGAAACAAACTGCATGAGCGAATGCAGCTTCTGTCGGATGATTTCAGAGTTCATGGTCTGCAGAAACTCAATCAGTCCTCCTGAGAGCATTTCCTCCATAGGCAGGAACTGCAGCACCTGCCTGTCATTCCCGGATGACCGATCTTTACCCGAGTCCTCCTCTCCTCTTAACTGAGCCATGGAGTCAAGTATGTGGACGAGGACAGGGAGTATTTGTGCGGCGGCTTCAGGGCAGAAGCCAACACACACCAGCACAGTGCCGACTACGCCTGACGGGGGAGGACACCTGAAGCTAACCGAATGAAAACAGACATGCAGGCAGAACACAACAGCTGCTGTGACACGGGTGAGGGCGGCAAAAACAGGCAGCAGCAGGGCATCCCCGTAGTTCAGAGTCTGCAGGGAATACACAGCGCAACCCAAGAGCTGCTGCTGGTACAGCGGCTCCCCGTCGTGCAGCGAGATGCAGCCTCTCTGCGGAAAGGGCGGCTCAGCGCAAAATGTTAAGATGAGATTCTCGTGTTGACTTTCGCGGGCATCCCACACCGAGCGGCTGCCAAACACCAGACACTGCCTCCTCTTTTTGCTCCCAGTTGCGTCGGTTGCAAAGTTGCACAGGCCAGCAACATCGGATAGGATGGATTCTGAGCAAACCACATGGCAGGAGTTGCAGGCAGGGAGGCGATTCCAGTCGACTTCTGTATCCGTCAGGGCTTCATTCAAGTGGTTCAACAATCCCCCGTCACAGAATGCAGAGCTTCTGACTGCAGGAAGTGAGGCACCAACAATAACATACCATGAATCCACTTGACACTTGGACAGAGGACCTTCCAGCAGACAGCCGGTCCCACTGGCCTCAGTGCAGTGTCTCTGGATCCAGGTGGCATGGTAACCCCTCTCGATGCGCTCCTTCCAGCTCAGGGTCTGCAATTCCTTCCGCTCATTGAAGGAGGCTGCTTGCTTCATCTGTCCTGGAGATCGGGCCACTGAGACTCTGCAGCAGGCGGGATTCACTGTGTTGCGAGAGATCCATCGAGCCCGGGGAAGGAAGCTCACCTGTGACAGAAACAGTTGATTTAGTTCAACTTTTTTTTTGTTCAAACCTATGTTTCATTTCGAGGTGAGTCGCCTCTTGTTGGTTTTAGTTTCTAAAATGTAACTTTGTCCCGCTTCGATACAATTACTTTACCGCTTTTTTGAGATTTATTCTGATTAAAACATACGTTGGACCCTGGTAACTCCGGTATGTCATGTGTGGACCCAAGGAACGCTGAGGGCTGCTGACACCAGTATAAAATTTTTAACCACATACTTTTATACTGATGTCAGCTTATTTGTTAAGCTGTTCCAGAGGTCAGTACTACGACGCAGGATTAGTGGTCAGCATGTCAACCTCAGGATAAATGATAACATAAAACACTGCCTAACGATCAATCGATTCTCTTTAAAATGGCATTATCATTCAGACGCCGTGGAGTTCAATCATGTGGATTGCTGTGTAGGAAGGACTCTCCTGCCTTCCCAAATTTCACTGTCTTCTCTTTTGCCTGCAAGCAATTTGAAAGCCATGTCACTGTGACGTGTCCTCTAGGGTTGGCCGATTAATCGTAAAAAATAGACAGCGATCTTGATTCACACACATATGCAATCTCATTTGTTAGGCACTACAATTCTTCAGCGTTTTAATTGACAACATAAACTGCTTGACAACAACAGGGCCTGTGCTTTTTCTCCCTCCGCCAATGAGAGTGCAGCGTTAGATCATGTGACGTTGTGGTGCAAAAACTACAGTGAGAGACAGAGAAGACCGGATGAGAAAAGTTGTCCCATTGGCTGATGTGGTCCAGCTCTGACCACAATTTCACTGCTGAAAATGAACATATTTGAGAAATAACAAGCAGATCAGGAGGTGAAAGACTGGATTTGTTAAAAACTCACACTACCAGGTAATCCGAACCAACCAATGGTATTTCACCGGATTGGAGGGCAAGTCAGGGAGAAATCAACCCGATTCTACTTCCTTGTGAGCTCAGCTTACGTTACATGATATCAAAGACTCTTGCACAGGTGCTAAATCAACCTGTCGGTGGAATCACTTTGTGCGGTGCAGTTTAAAAGGGTCAAGGATGATCTCTGGAGCATGACAAGAGCGTGATCTATGGACGTCATACCTGGAAGCGCTGCAGATACTCCTGAGCTGTACAGTCTCTGACGTGGTCGAGCCGCTGCCTCTGCTCGGTGCTCATTCCTTCAAACAGTCGTAGGTTTTCTGTGATGGTCTCCACCTGCAATGTGTGGAAGTACGAGCACACCTCCTGGTGCTGTTCGTGAAATGAGTCTGGGACAAGCGAGTTTGGGAAAAGTGCCTCTCGGTCAGCCACATTTGGTCCGTAGTTACGAATCATTTTTGAGAGCAGAGGCCTCACGGTCTCCTTGCCGTCATAGTTCAGACACACGACATAAACTTCAGAGTTTCCGGCTTTGCTGGTGGCGGGTTTGAAGACACTGACGGAGCGGAAGCAGCAGTTCAGCAAGTAGAGTAAGCAGACAGAGGTGTGCTCATACAGTGTGAACATTTTCAGTACAAAGGAGCCGCCGGGGCTCAGGACCAGCAGTGCAGCTGTGGCCTCGCAGTAATGCAGGGAGGCCACCAGCGCCTCCTGCTCGTCTGGGTTCTCCTGGCAGTCAAAACTACCGTCTGCTGTAACCAAATCCACTCGCCGCATGTTAGCCACAAAAGTCTGCAGTTCCAGCAAGTTTTTCTGGATCATGATGTTTCCTGTATTATCAGAGCCAAAGAACCACCAGGGTAGCGTGTTAGCGATGAGTCGATCATCTGCGATTGTTGTGCTCCCACCGTTGGCCTCATGGTAGGGGTTGAGTGTGTTGGCGGCCCAGCTCCAGTCACAGTACCGTGTGGATTCGCTGGTTTTGATGTAGTGGTTGAGAGCAGATATAAAGGCTCCCGGAGCTTCACACAGGTGGATTGTGTTGAGCTCTCCATTTTGAAGGGCCTCCTCTGGAAGGAGTTTAAATGTTCCGAGGATCTCGAAGAACTTGCACCAGGCCTGAGTGCAGATCTCGGCGTTGGAAGCAGAACGTACGGCAGCGATCACCTTCCCGGCTCGATTGGTGGAGTTGGTGTGCTGATGCCAGACCTGCACGTTCTTGTCACTGAGCTGGTTCTTTACGTTGTTCAGCGACACCTTCAGGGCCCGTAGCTGGCAGTGCTCCTCTGTGGACTGTTTCAGAGCAACGCTTGGTTCTGGGATGCTCCACTCCCCACTGGGCGGTCTCACATAGGTTTTAACTTTACTAAAAAGACTGTGAGTCTCTGTCTGTGTTTCAGGGTCAAATGCCGGCATGTTGCTGACATGCTGCAGCTTCCTGACCTTCCTCCTGGCCCCATTGCCTGCGCTCATCGTCTAAACCTGTTAAGGCACAGCGAGAATTGGGAGTTAGAAATTCTCAGATTAAAGAATACATCAGCATAGTCCAATTTCTGTTTTGATGTAATCCGACAGCCTTTATTTGACCCACTTACATGATACAGGTAGAGTCAGTCCTTAGGAAAAAAATCTGCAACCAGCACATTTGAATTAAGCAGAGCCTGGGCTCTGCAGCCCTTCATTTTTCTCTTCATGCATGAGCGCTTTTGAATTACGAGTGTGAGTCATTGTGATGTGGTGCCCTCAAGAAACAGGGCTGACTGTAAATATTGGTCATTATCTCAACTGGCGCCGCAGAATAACAGGAGATTTCCTGCATCACTGCTGCAGTATGCAGTCTCTCATTGTAAAATTTGTTCAACACTGACATCTTAACATTTTCACAAGACAGGTATATGAGAGATCGTATTAGTGTAGAGATTTTTGTTGCCATCTTGTGAAAAACCTAATTATATTTTTAATGATCCCA
Source organism: Lophius piscatorius (assembly GCA_009660295.1). Taxonomy (NCBI): domain Eukaryota; kingdom Metazoa; phylum Chordata; class Actinopteri; order Lophiiformes; family Lophiidae; genus Lophius; species Lophius piscatorius. The sequence continues at coordinate 243,860 of VRLP01000237.1, forward strand.
AGACATCAGCCCAGTTCTCAGAATTTTACAAATTCCTTTTTCAGACGACCAGCCAGTTTTTGACAATCTTACTCTTCTTAATTAGGGCTTATATGTCATCCCCAACAGCAAAGATATGTTCCTGAAAATTTTCCAGTCAGGAGATTTCCTCAACTCCTCAAATTAAACATGACTCATTAATAATCTCAAATAGTCCATATCGACTCAACCTACCTATTTCTATGAAGTCAGCAATAAGTTCAAGGATCAGATCCTTTAGTGACTAAATATGAACTATTACAGTGAATAAATATATAGTTAATATATATAGAGAAAATAAATCTCATTGCGTTGATTCAAGAGCCGATTTGGACAAAATCGGACATGTGGCTGTGACGTAACTGTAAAAAAAGTGTATTTTTTTGCAAAAATGTCCCAGTAGTGGGTGAAATATAAGCAATTACCATAAAATATGAAAAAAAAAAGTTAGATCTTCTTACGTAAGTGAATAGAATAGGATTGATCTCCTTGAGTTGATTCATGTGCACCAAATTTGAACCAAATTGGACAAATGGTTGAGAAATTATGGCCAGAAATATGTGATTGGGGAGATAAAGCTCCCCCTCTTGGAAGAAATATGAGACTGACCTTTCAAAAAACCAATCCAGTTCTTCCTCGCACTAAGGTCTATGTGGGTATACAATTTGAAAATGACCCATGACATGTTTATTCATAAGACAATTACTTTTGTGTTCGTTTACTACAGGATGGCCGATTTGGGAGCGTGGTCTTGAACTCCATCCCAGTCGGTCTGGTTCTTCGCCCTTTTACTAGACCATCATGGTGCTCTAAAAATATGTTTTAACAATTCATGAAATGACTGAGGAGTTCTTAATTTGCGTCATTAAATGAATTTGCAGTCAGAATCAAATTAAGCTTAGAGCTAATCCTCTACCCGCTTGCACATGATTTAGATGACAACACTGGGCTGGAGAGCATATTTCTGGGTCATTTCTTGATTAGTCTGCAATGACTCAGTGATGAATGGGGATATGTGGCATACAGTTAATGGCATGACAGCACATTCATCAATTATTCCTCATTAATCATACCGTTAAGCACTGCTTGTGTTTGTGTACATCATCTGCTCCATGTTGTTTGTGAACAGCCTAATGTCAATTTTCTATCCATACAAGACATTTAAGGAGGAGATAGAGACTTTCAAATTTATACATTTAAAGTGCGGTCCAGCCGTTTTAAAATGAGTCTAAATATGCACAACAATTAGTCTGCAGAAAATTAATTGAAACTTTTAATAATTCATTGAGTGATTCATTGCTTGAACGAAGAAAAATTCAACATCACCTAGTTGGTTTATGTCACCATCAGCTGAGTCATTCTCGCACAGCAGATATCAGTCACATTTATTGGCAATAATTACCAAACTTTGGTGCAAGTTAACAGATGCCCCACTGTTGAAACAAAAACTGATGTGTGCTGATGTGGATAGACTAGAATATCTATCACAGTTCAATGTGAACCAAATCACATGAAAATCAACTAAGTTCAAATGTGCCTAATATGTAAAATAAGCAAATTGAAGAAACCAGCTAAGAAATATACACATTAAGAGTCCATAATAATTATGAAATTTCATCGTATTATGTCCTGTGGGGGACAAGTGTCACCCTATTTGTCCCTTTAGTGGGGGTATAATAGAATAGGTCAGTAGGACTGCACCCTAGGGTATTGAGGATTTATCAAGATACTTGTCTGAAATCACACAGCCTTAGCAATTAATACAATAATAGTCAATATAATAAAAGTACCATCACCGAGGAGTTTGTTTTCACAAGTCTGTCTGTTTGGATGTATATTAGGATTACATGAAAATAACTACTTGATTTTGTTCTTTCCACTACGAAACGTGGTGGAAAGTTGTTGAAGTGGTTCAGGAAAGAATAATTATATTATTATTATAATAATTATAATAATATTTCTGAACTGTATTATTGAGTATTAAGTGGAAAAAATGTATACCCTCAAATACAAGTATGCCAAAACTTTATTTAAGTACATTGTTTGAGTAAGTAGTCTATTTACACCAGATACCACCGAGACTGGGTGACACCACGTGACAGATTTAGATGTTATACATGGAAAGTACCATTATTAAGAACCCGTACACTTGCTCCTAAACTCAATGACTCTATACGCAATGTGATAATTATACCAATGATAGTACAATATATTCATTTTGGTGTGTGTAGTGAAAACCCAGGCTGCTCACCATACTTAACTTAAATTAACAGTGATCTTATGATCAGCTTCCCCTCAGTGAAGCTAACATCCTTAGCGCAGTGCTTACGACTTCCCTGTGTCTCTAAAACCTCACAGACCAAACTCTCCTTCTCTGACTTGAGGCTGTCGGAAATATGGCTCTAACTCGGGAACAGTCTGAGGAGCTGTTTTCCGGTTAGAGGAAGACAGACACGACGAGAACATTGGACAGAAACTCACCAGATTAGCTGATCTCCGAGAGCGGAAACATGCTGTCATGTGACTCCAAACGATACTGCGCATGCGTATCACAGAGTGCTTCCTATCGCCAAATACTAATGGACGAGATTGCATTTATTTATTTTTTATTTTTTTATTGCTAAATGTATGAAACACTTTGTCCTGGAACATTGTTCGATTCTAATGATCAAGAATATACAACCTTCAACATTGGCACTTTTAAGACAATTTAATGCAAGAAAAAAACTAAATAAATAGAATAAATGCAATATTACAAAATTAAATAAATCAGAAGGGAATATGGGGAGCAAGGTCGGGGTTCTCTGTGAGATTACGGTCATCTTCTAATCGGCAAAGTGTCACTACATTTTTCTTCTCCATACATTTCAAAGATGAAAACTAATGACAAAGCTCCTTGTGAAAGACAGATATTTGGTCTTATTTTCCTGAGTCAAATTTTTTGCACAAAAAACTCCAAGACTGATGATTGTGTGGATTGCCAGGTATTGTACACCTGATGCTGATGGAAGATAAACTAATAACTGACTGTTATATGGTGCATCTTTTGTTTTGTCACCTGATCATTTAAATGCGATCACATTTTATGCCTTTTTTTTGATATTGATTAAAATAAGATAAGTAAATGTCAGTAAGTGACAAACAGGTTGCTTTTCATTTTCCATAAACTACCAAATTTGGAAATAATCTCAGTGGTGCATTTTTGAAATCACTTGAATGTGTATATTATCATTACTATGGTGCGTAATATTTTACATTTCAGTTGTACATATTTGGCAAACTAATACATTATAAGGAAGGGAGTTTTTGAATAGTACTGAGAGGATGTAATAATTATATCCCCCAAAGTCAGGGGATACTATGGAATTGTCATAGACCTAAGTGCGAGGAAGAACTGGATTGATTTGGGGAAAGGTCAGGTTCATATTTCTGCCACTAAGAGGATTAATAGTTAATAGTAACAGTTTTCGTGTCAAAATGTATCAACCGTTGGTCCGTTTTAGTCCAACTTTGGTGCATATTAATTGATTTGAAGAGATCTATGATGTTTATATCATACTTCACTCTAATAATAAATATTTTGCTCACTAGATAAAGCTTCTCTTTTTTTTGTTTGTACAAAAAATAAGGTTTAGTCGACATAACCTCCATATCTGTCGGTCCGATTCCGTCCAAATTTGGTGCATATCTGAGTTGTATTTGTCATATTTTATTTTAATAATTTATATTTATATTTTATTCATTAAGGTTTGCCTGTTTTTTTATGAATAAACACTTTTTTTCACTTTCTGTTGGGGCCAAGAGCATGGGCATATATCAAGAGGGAATCATGATATTAATATATACACAAAAAATAAACCAACTTATTGGATTGTTGCCCTGGAAAAATCTTAAATAAGCTTTTATATTCCAGAAAAAATTGTTGATAATTTATTAGTTCATTCACCTTTGATGCGGGACTGTAAAAACCACATTCTGATTCAACATGTAGCCCCCATACAACACAGATAACATTTCTAAAACTAGGCCATAGTTATATGGGATTTTCATGACAAATGTATTCTATGTTTTAAAAAAAGAGGATAAGGGACCTCATAGATCCCCGCTCCAATATTCTCACTTTCAGTTCGAGAGAAAAGCGTCTCTGAATAAACGCCATTATCCTCTGCTGGATTTGCTTGTGTGTGCATATTTCCAAGGAGATTATCCACAGAGAGAGGTGATCTGTGTCATCTGTTATATAATTATTAGACCTCTTTAAAATGTAAGCTGATGAAAACTGACTTTTGAGATATTGTGTTTTGGTGTCATATTTGAATGCGGTTTAAGAAATCTGCATTTCAGTTTGGAAAACAAGCATGAAAAAGTAAAAAAAAAAAAAAGAGCCATATTCATAAATAATGGACTTTAAGGATATAAGTATATTCTAAAGTTGACAAAAATGTTGTTAATCCCAAACCAGTTCCATAACTGCAGAATTATCCTTCAAATGATGTCTTAATTTTCTTCCGTTACTCTCCAAATATGGTACCTCAAGCTGAGAATCGGGGCTCAGGAGGGAATTCAAGCAGGTATTTGAAGAGGTTGGGAGAAGGGGAAGTTATGGTTTAAAAAAGAAACACATAATCCTGTAGAACTGCTGTGAAGGCAAACTAAGTAATTAAAACTTCTTAAATTAGCAATATTGTACTTGATGAGCTGCAAGTCACTTTGCATCGCTGCAAAATTAGCCCCTGAATGAGAGCAATAAATATTGCTGCTATATTTAATAAATAATTTACATTCTATAGCTTCACTTTTAGCGACTCTACTCTCTACGCACTACTGGAAGCAGCCACCCCGCATAAAATGATCTTTTACTTGAAGCAGGTATGCGCAAAACCTGTGGAGAAAAAAATCTGAGCAGTAATGAATATTAGTTTAACTGGAATGACCAAAGTATCAAAGCACACAGGAACATAATTACCCATAACTTATTTATTTACCCGGTGTAAAACCATGATTGCTTTCTCAGAAAACACAACACACAACTTAAAAAACTGCAGCCTATTGCTAATTACGTTATGCAGATTTTACAGAGAATCTGTGTTTTTAGTAGCACACGTTAATTTGTCGATGAAGAAGCCAGTTTGAGGCCTCTGAGGTCAGAATCCATTAATAAATCTTCATGAGTGCTGCCACTACTCGCCCAATTAATTAAAGATTCGGTCACAAACAAACTTATACACACGACTCTTTGCCTGAATTTGTTCTTTCCAATTCTTTTTACTCTTGTTGCTGGTCTTTAATTTAAATTGTATAACTTTGATGTTAAGCACTAAGGATTTCCTTCTGTCTGTTCACGAGATAGATTTGGACACAGTTGGACTCATTAATTGCGAAGTTACGGACAAGAAACTGTGTTTTTACAGAAAAGTTCCCCCTAGGTGATTTACATATGAACTATTATAGTGAAATCATTTATATACATGATAGATATGCTTGAGTAGATTCATGTGGGCCAATTTGGTTACAATCGCACATTTGGTTTGGAACGGCCGCCTTGTGAGTGTAATATGAGCAATTACAGAAAAAGTATGAAAAATACAAGTTAGAGTACCTTAGGTTCATTCCTTTGCAACACATTTGGACTAAAATGGATCAAAGATTGAGAAATGATGACCTGAAAACTGTAATTTGGGAGATAAAACGACCCTGGTGGTGAAAATATGCAACTGACCTTTCCCAAAATCACTCAGGTTCTTCCTAACACTAAGGTCTATGTGGGTATAAAGTTTGAAAATGATCCATGAAATAGTTCTTGTGTTATTACGTAAACGCGAAGGGTTTGCGGCGAATGTGGTCTGTCTGTCTCTGTCTCTGTCTCTCTCTCTCTCTCTCTCTCTCTCTCTCTCTCTCTCTCTCTCTCTCTCTCTCTCACTGTCTCTCTCTGTCTCGCTGTCTCTGTCAAATCATCTGGTCAAGACAGACCAACTTCGGGTCAGGATCTACTCAGGGTTTCTGCCTGTTAAAAGACAGTTTTTTCTCGCAACAATAACAGAGTGCTTGGTCAAGCAGTTGGTGCGCCTCTGCAGAATTAAGAGTACAGTCTTTTATATACGGTATCTTTATCTGCACTTTTTGGAAAGGGCCTTGCGATAACGTTTGTTGGGATTTGTACAGCGCCAAATCAGATCAGATTGGACAGGGAACAGAAAACAGGATCTGGAAATGACAGGAACCTGAAGACAAGATTAAGCCTTTCAGTCAAAACTCAAACTAAATTCATAACTTTATTTTGGCGTGAGCCAGTCCTCTCTCTCTCTCACGTTTAAAGTTAGCTCAAAACACTGCTGCTCGGCATTTTAACCCTCACAAATCAGCAAGAGCGCATCTCCCCCGATCCGGCCTCCCTCCACTGGGTACCTGTAAGTCATAGGCTTCATTTTAAGATTTTACTTTTTTGTTTTTAATTCCTTGAATGGGCTTGCGCCGCCTTAAATGCTTCTTACAAACGTATGACCCCTGAGGTCCACCTACTGAGAGGAAGCAGAAAATGATGGGCGGCCAAGCTTTTTCTGTTGCAGCATCCAAACTATGGACGTTACATGTGTCTCCAACCATTACAAAAAACCTCCACACAAACAGAGTTTGGAGTACTGTAGTCACAATGTGGCTATTTCTGCCTTTTATCCTTTGATTCCTTTGATGTTCCTTTGGAGTTAGAGCCGGGGACTCAGTGGGCTGAACAGAGATGCTGAAGTTGAACGCATAAGAGAGGACCGGCTACAGAGTATTTTAGAGATACTCAGAGTTGTCGGTAGATGTAGAAGCTGGCAATAATTCAAAACTTAATGGCGAAATCTGCATGAATTTTTCTTGAACCTAGGATACTGTAGTTCCTTGGCGGAGATTTGGTCTCTCTGAGTGGTTTATCTAGTTTTAATGTGCTTATGAATAAATTAGTTAATAAAACTAAAAAAGAAAGATAAAGGGACAAACAGAAATAAAAATCTATTGAGCCACGTACCTTTAAGGTAAATCAATTCAATACAATAGTTTAGTTTAAAGACCGATGGAAATTAATTTTGAGGCGAGTAGAGTCTTTGAAATTTAAAAATAAACAAAACTGGTCCTTAAAAGGACGAGGCTTGCTCTGAGTTTTATCGTGTTCCGGTCAAACGTAACAATTTACTTTATATACCACAGATTCCATAGAACAGGCTGTTCTTTAAAAGGTCATGCATGACTTTGAATAAAAAAAATTTAAAAAAATGCTTCCTGCAAATAAGGAGAGGCAGACTGTGTCCATACTGTATTATTCTTAAAGGGCAGCCAGTCCTGAGCTCCATCCTGCTTTCAGCTCAAACGGGTCTCCACTCTGGTACCAGAGATCCATATACATAATACAGCTTTAAAAAAAGGGCCAAAACGGACCTAACCAGTCAAAGTAAGAACCTGGCTCATTTCCCTTGAGATGGTTCACTATTTTATTTTGGATTACAGTTGAAAACCTCTTGGAACAAACAGGAGAGAGTTAGGTGTTTGGACATATAGGACAAGGAATTACAGGAAGAAAAAAGAAGGAAAAAAATCAGCAGTTCCCTGGATTTGGTTAATCCCTCTCTGTCCAAAGCATCTCAGAGCTGTAATGCCAGCAAACACAGAAACAGAACCACACAGAGCATACAGCGCCAGTGTTTCAACACCAGCCTGCTTCTTCACTGAGACACTTTGAGGTGTTTCCATCTTTGTACACATAGTTTTTCTTTGAGAGTTTGACAAGCTGGGCCTTTTTTTTCCCCCCGGACAATGCTTTCTCAAATATTCAGTTACCACTCTCCTAAATTAAACATAGGCCTGTGTCTATTTTTGTCTTTTTTTTTAGGCACAAGACCTCCAAACAAACACACGCGTTTTCTGGGATTCACACATCCGTCACGTCATAAACGACCGTCTCGCTGTAGCTGTGGTTTTGGACTCTGTCAGATAGATGTTCCTCTGCTTTCAGCGAGCTAGTCACTAACTTTTTACACATCATCATCATCTGCTGCGCGCTTAACGCTCAGCCGGTTTATCGGACTCAAATTTATGACGACGTCACACTGAGTGACATGTATATCAATAATGAAACTGCTGCCGGGATGGACGTTTGATTTCTCATCACGCTCCCAGTGTTGTTTGTCGCACCGTTGTTCAGTTCGCCCTTTTTGGTCTTGAATGTAATGACTCAACATCTACGTGATGGATGGCCAAGATATTTGGTGCAGACGTTCGTTCTTCCCTCATTATCTGTAGCCTTTTTATTCGGACTCTTGCAGCTTTAATGGGCCTCTGCGGTCTGCTTAAAGACAGGGATGTGAGGTTCTGTCAACATATACATTATACGTTCATGCATATTCATTCATGTATATTTCCGCCACTAGGGGGCAGCCTTATCTCCAAAATTACAGTTTTCGGGCCATAATTTCTCAACCACTGGTCCGATTTAATCCACATTTGTTGCATATGAATCAACTCGAGGAGATCAATCCTATTCTATTCTACTCAAATAGTAAATTTTTTACTCACTAGGGGAGCAGTTTTAAGAAAAACTCTGTTTTTTAGGACAAAACTTCCAAACCATTTGGTCCGATTGAATCCAGATTTGGTGCATATGAATCAACTCAAGGAGATCTAACTTGAATATATCATATTATATCATATGTTACTCTAATTGTTCATACTTTGCACTGCCTGCACCTTCTGTGTGGAGTCTGATATGTTTAACCAGTGTCTGTGAGGGTTCTCTCCGGGTAACATGCAACTCATCCAGGGCGTACACTGCCTCTCGCCCAATGTCAGCTAGGATAAGTTCCAACCCCTGCAATTCTGAAAAGGATGAGCTCTTATGGGTATTGAATGAATGAATGAGTTCTTTCATTCATTTTTTTATTCCCTAGAGGGAGCTCTTTTTTTTTTTTACAAAAAACACAGTTTTTCCAAAATAACTTATTGGTCAAATTTCGTCCAAATTTACCTCATATGAACCGCCTCAAGGAGATCTAACTTATATTTGGCATATTTTATTGTAATTGTTCATATTTCACTCATTAGGGGTGTTTTTTTTGTTGCAAAAAAATATGTTTTGTCCTTAACTTTCCAACCATCATTCAAATTGTGTTTAAATGTATCTCCTATGAATTGACACAAGGAAATTCGTCTTCTTTTATTCCTGAGCTCAGATAAAGTAGTTGACTGTATATATCCCCATAATCGAGTCACTATGGGATCTGATCCTAGAGCAGACTGCTGACTTCATAGAAATAGTCAGGTTGAGTCAATATGGACTGGTTGAGATTATTCATGAGTCACGTTTAATTTGAGGAGTTTAAACAGGGGGATTGCCTGTACAATGCAGGAGATTGGGGGTCATTTTCAAGATACACCGTTGCTGTTGGGCACGACATTATAGGCTTGGTTTTAATTTCAGGTGAATGTAGAATTCATCTTGTTTCTAAGCTTTTGTCATCTTAAAAATAAAATAAAGGAAAATGAGTTAATGAAACCGGGTAGGAAGAGACAGGAAATAGAAATATAATAATGTTACAACACCAGAAAAGGTTTAACTCTGAATCATGTTTCTGTGTATATTCACCACATCTATACTTAAAATTTGCTTTTTTTTGGAGAAATCATGTTTTTAAAAGAAACCCATCAAGCGGCTGAATAATTATTTGACCTGATGGTTTTTTGTTTTTTTATTATCACATTTAATGTTTCTGACATGCAATTGAATGTGTTCAATTGATGTGATGGGGTTTTCACAACCCTTTCATGATGCTGCCACATCTCCATACACACAAGGTGAAGGAGGCCTCTCCTTCACCTGAACCCATTGAAACTGCAGCGATTATCCTACTAAATTCAGCTTGGAGGTCAAAGATCTGCTGTTACCGCTTCAATAAAGGCCTGAGCGTCGAGCTGATGCCTGTTATCTGAGGAGGATGAGCCCAGCCTACTCATCATATGACCTTGATATATACAAAGCAAGTTTGAATATATACATGCATATAAATATGTTATACACGCCAAATACCGCGAGGGCTCGCTGTCCAGCCAGTGACAGGGTGACACCACACCTCTAGTTGGGTGTAGAGAAATAAACTATCTGTTATCTGCAGGTTAAAAAGGAGCAAATTGTTTTTATTCCATTCTGATCGGGGAAAAAAATGTACGTTTCAATCAGACATAAATCTCACACACACACACACACACACACACACACACACACACACACACACACACACACACACACACACTCATATGATTGTTAATAGAAATAATATGGAGGCATTCATTCTCATTCGGGAATCGGATGGATGTTCTTATCAGAAAAATTTAAGAGGCATTTTTATACAAATTGACTTTCCATCAATTAGGACTCGCAGGAAGCGCTCTTAGCGGGTTATCTTCCAATGACAAATTCGCTACAAGGGTCGGCATAATAACGAGGGCAGGAAGTTATTTCACAGTGGCAAAGGAAAATGAAAACGATAATCTAATACAGACAGTGATTTATGGTTTTTAGTCAAGCTAATGCCTCTGAGGAAGGCGGTGTTAGACGGTTGGCGAGTTCACTACTTTGGTCCAGGCGCAGTTGTCTCCAAAACTAGTGGATGGAGTTCTGATAGAGGAGGGTCGCTGTGTTTGTTGATCCCGCGGCTGAACCAAAAGCAGCACCAAGAAATTGGTCTTCAGTAAAGTGTCTCAATTATTTTATATATTCGGTCAAAAATGATACACAGATATTTTATGGATCTGTCATTGCTGCCACAGATCCTTGGTGTTCGATTTTATGCCTCTGATAGACCTTACTGCGAGGAAGAACTGGATTGGTTTTAGGAAAGGTCAGGTGCATAATTTCGCCACTAAGGGCAGGAATATCAGCAAAATCAGTTTTCGGGGCCATAATTTCTCCGTGTTTTTTGTCCAAATTTAGTCCAAATTTGGTGCATGTGAATCGGCTGGATTGGATCTATCTTGTGATTTATTATATATTATTTATATGTTACTCTGATAGTTCATGTTTTATTCACTAGGGGCAGTATTCCTTTAATGAAAATCACTGTTATCTAACACAACCTCCTAACCGTTTGTCCAATTTAGTCCAAATTGACCTCCAGTTAACCGCCTCTAGGAGATCTAACTTGTGTTTAACATATTTTACTGAAATTGTCCATACTTCATAGGGTCTTCTTCACAAAAAAACGGTTTCTTCCCAACCATACGTCATATTACGTCCAAATTAATTCATGTGAATTGACATGAGGAGATCTATATTATATATATATATATATATATAATTTCACTTTAATAGTTCATATTTTATCCGCTAGGGGAGCTGTTTGGGGAAAAGTCATTTTCTGATCCATATGATCAATTGTGTCTTAATTTATCTCCTATGAATTGACACAAGTCAACAACATCTGTCTTGTTTTATTCCTCTGCACAGAAAAACAAGTTAGCAGTAATTATCTTCATTATTGAGTCACTATGGGACCTGATCTCAGAGCAGACTGCTGACTTCATTGCGAATAGTTAGGTTGTGTCAATATGGAATAATTGTCATATTTAATATGAGGAGTTCAATTAGGGCAATTGCTTGTACAAAGCAGGGGATTAGGATCTTTTCGGGGGTATACTCTCGACAGTGTAAGCCTCATTTCCTTCCGCTCATCAGTTTATAAAAGTTTAACAAAGCAAAACTAAAGGGGAGTACCTGAAGCTTAAGCCGCATTGTATCGTTCATTTGTAAAATGCTAGCATGCTAACACCTTAAATTATGATAATGAATAAATCTGTGAAATATCAGCTTGATGCCATTGCTTTTGTGCAGATTAGAATAATAATGCGAGTATTTGGGAAACCCTGGTGTGTAATTGCAACGCTTCTCTCTTTTGTGGTACAAAGACAAAACAAGGGTCGCTGTGAAGTAAAGACAGTTTATAGTCAGTGCAGCTGCAGGATTTAAGACTTCTCAGTTTAGTGGATTTAGTAATTTGGCCAGCCGATTGAAATATAATCCCACGTGCAAAAGTAGTTTAAACCTATAACATTTTGAACCTTCCCCTGCAGGACAGTCATGCTGCACAAGATGAAATCAACCTATTACATAACTGAAGCATCAATGCGCCGCTGTAGGTTTCTCGATAGTCTATTAAGTTTAATAATTATATAAGTGAGGTTGATATGTGGGCAGAACCCAACACGGACACACGAAGCACCAATTCTCTGGATTTCCTGTACACTTTATCACACGTCTGTGAGCACGTGTGCCATAACTCCTTTAAGCTCGACGTCAGTAAACAATAAACAGAAATATTCAACACACTGCAACCATCAGTCCATGCTCCATGAAAGCTGCAGATTTATATCCAGCAGCTCACATGATTCAAGCCATGTGGAGGTCAGTCGAGGTGGAGCGAATGGAAAAATACATGGGAGAGATAAGAATTATGTACTTAAAAAGGAAAGAAAAAAAAAATCTCTTCATCATTCATTTACATTATAGTATGGAAGATGTAAACATGCAGTCCAAGGGCATGAAAGCCATCTGTTTGCACTAAAAATAATAGCGTCCTGCTTTGTTGACTGAAATATAGCTCCCGCTTGTCAAAATGGACCCTAAGGCCACATAAACAATGATTATCACTGTTTTTTTTCCTTATCAGTATTATGCACTTCCACCCATATATGAAGTGACAAGCAGATGAATATAAGGAAATACTTCTGTAATCACACACTGCCCCCTGGTGGTGAATCTAAGAACACATGATATTATTGCCACACATTGCATACACTCAAACTTATTCTTTCTGCACATGCTTAACAATTAAATAATCAATAATGCAAACCTATTCTTGATTTGCAAAATACAAGTTCAGTTGCGTAAAAAAAGGCGAGCGTTCCAAACCGCTCAGAGGTCACAGTGGGGCGGCTGCTGCAGACAGTTTCCTTAACGGTTTGGGAACTCAGAATTTGTCAAAAATTTCCAAGACAGCGTTTGTTGTGCTCTGTCCGAAGATGAAGGCTCCCACCACAATCGTCGTGACTCCCCAGGCTGTAAACATCACCCTGCAGAGAAGAAGATCAGGGACATCAAGGGGAAGAACAGTGTAGAGGTGGAGGCAAGATATTTGAACATAAGTGAATAATCTAGTCTTATATTCAATCATGTTTGAAAAAAACCCAATCTAAATTCTTAACCAAAGAGGTCTTTGGTGTGTGTGTGTGTGTGTGTGTGTGTGTGGGGGTTCTATTAAAAGTCAAATCACTTATTTTTCGTCGCCTCTGATGAGAAACCACAAGCCAACAGCTTTGTGAACCTGCATAGTAATGATGGATTGGATTGATAATTTTCATCGCTTTGAAAATTTATATTCTACATGACCTGCAGCAGGATTTATGATAATTTGAGGGAAATTACAAATTTCCTTAAAAGAAGACCATCATTCATCAAAGTCAATAAGGATTCAGTATGAATATTTTATATATATATATATATATATGTTTATTATTGGCCATTTTATCGGCCTTTACCGGTGAGTGCTGGAGCCGTCGAACTCTGGAACGGTTTTTTCCTATGATAAATACAAATTATGACAGGAAATCTCTTGTAAAGTATAAAGACACTAGGCCTATGCTACCATGAGTGAAAGCAAGGGTACATCCCCGAAAGGCCCCCAATCCCCTGTGTTGTTGATGCAATTCCCCTGATTGAACTCCTTAAACTAAACATGAAGTCATATCCGAAAAACAGTGTTTTACCGTGAAAAAAGTTCCTCGTACTGAGTAAAATAGGAACTATTAAAATTAAATAAGAAGATCCAGTCGATTTGATTCATATGTATTAAATTTGGACTAAAATGGTTGATAAATTATGACCCAACGAAAACTTTGGAGATAAAGCTCCACCTGGTGTCGGAAATATGTAACCAACCTTTCCCAAAATCGACCAGTTCTTCCTCGCACTAAGGTCCACATGCGTATAAAATTTGAAAATGAACCATGAAATAGCTTTTTGTTATCATGCTCACATGAAAATAAAGTGCTACCAAAAAAAAAAAAAGTTTAATATTTAAGTAAGAAGTACTCACTTTAATTTTGGAGACACGGATTCAGTTTGCATTATGAACACCAAGCAAAGACCTGCAATACACAAACACACAACACATACTCAGGGTTACCTTACCGAATTATGTGCATGACTATCAATGAAACTTACTTCCTGTTCAGAGAAACTAGCATAGAGTCCAGATCAAAGGGATTCAAAGTGGACTGACGAGACAATAATAAGACAGGACGAAGACCAGGTTGCATGAACATACCAGGAAAAATGAAGATGAAGAAGGCGCTGATTCCTCCAATGACAGTGATGACCTCACCCATGTCGGGGACGAACATGGCGATGAGGAGGGTCAGTGTGATCCAGATCACAGTGAGGATGACTCTGCAGCGGCTCTCGAAGGAATGGGTCACGATTCCTCTGCGACGTGTCTGAATGCGCAGCATCAGGTTCAGGATGACAGATCTGTTCCACGTATGGACAGAACACAGTTTTTAAGATGTGAAAAGATTTATTTTTTTAAATGTATCAGCCATAACATTAAAACCACCTGTCGAATAATGTCGCCTTTTTGCTGTCATCATGACTCTGTGATGGACTGTGTGGTCTGACATCTTTCTATCAGAACTGGCAGTCACTTCTTCAGCAATTTGTGACAGTATGGATCCTATCACAAGTCCCACCAGTTACCCTTCCTTTAACCACTTTTGATAGACTCATACCACTGTAGATGAAGAATACCCAGCAAGACCTGCAGTTTTGGAGATGCACTGACCAAGTCATCCAAACATCACAAATTGGCGCTTTTCAAAGTCACTCAGATCCATATGCTTGCTGAATTTTCCAGTGTCCAACACCTTAACATCAACTTTGAGGACTTAATACATCCCACCCACCGATAGGTGCCATTGTAACAAGAAAAATCTACGTTACTCTGTCTTCACCTGTGAGTGGTTGTAATGTTATGGCTGATTGGTGTATGATACAACAACACAAATCGTCTCCCTCGTCACTGACCTGCCCAAAAGCAGAATAATAGGATAGATGGTGACAATGGATATTCCAAAAAGGAGCCTGGAAATGATCATGGTCACATCGTTTCCTGGATATGACATCAGAATGTCGGAGGCAACGACCCGCCCGAACGTCATGAAGCCGTACACGCCTGCGGGCGGAGAGAGTGGAGGTGGTTAGCACACTTAAAGTAAACACATGATCCACTGAGGGGGATTGTTCGGAGGAGGCCCCACCGGTTAGAGTGTAGATGAGTAAGCAGAAGAACATTGAGAGCACAGAGATGAGCACCCAGTGGGAGAGCTTCTGGTTCTCCATGCTGCTGTAGATGGCTATGCAGGCTTCATGGCACTAGGAACACACACAGACACACACATTACTGTATATATATATATATATATATATGTATATATATATATGTATATATAACAAATGGAAGTATTGGGGAATCTTTGGAAACGGAGTCCATTGATAATTGTAGATGTTTTAATTGATTCTGAGGAACTATTCTCCAGCACTTTGTGAGTTTGTGAGAGTTTGTTCTTCGCATATGTGACTCCATCTTGTTTTTTAGTTTGTGTCTGAAACTTTGTGTACTACTGCCACTTTGGCCCGGTTCTGGTTCTCTCTTGTGAAAGATATTTTGGTCTCAATGGGACTAACCTGGTGAAATAAAGGATAAATAAAACAAATTTCTGCCATCAGCATCAACAGTGTTTGTTTGTTTAGTTGTTTATTTGGCACCGTTAACTCCCCGTTACGCAACTTGATTTGGTCACATGACCTACTGACTGCCCCCAGGTTGATCCTACCTGGAAGCCGAAGCAGATGGTGGGGACAACACTGAACATGGAAGCCCACGATGATACCCTGAAAAAAAAAAAAAAAGCACCGACGCATCCAGACTTTTAATAATCTGCATCTGTAGAGAACAACAAGGGAATAATAAAGAGGCACATCTGTGCTACTGACCCTTGGCTGTCTGGAGTTATTATAACGATGTGTTCGTCCATCAGGTAATATTTCACGATCACTGCCACACACAGATACGTAGCAGCCAGCGTCCCCAACACACTGAGGAGACGAGGAGACGAGGAGACAACTGTTTAAACACTTTAACAGTATCCTACAAGAACTTTTACAAGTACCAGTTTGTTAAAATCTGTTATCTGTCGGAATAATTCTTCATTTCTGCTTTTTGTTGTTTAAGGACAGCCTTGTTTTTTGCCCTTTCCTGGTGGCGTCCACATCAACCATCTTTTCTCCTCCCCTTATTATTACTCTTAGATTCACCCTTTAATGTCCCGCTCAACTGTTTGGTTGAGCTCATTTTGAGGTTCTGCTTATTATTGAAAAATGTGACAGAACCTGTTTATAAAATATACAAAGAAATAGTGGCTCCATTTTTTCTTTTGGGGACATTAAGAGGGTTAAGGTAGATTTTTAAAGTCACTTTAATCAGGCGACAAAATGTCTCATTTTTAAGTGAGTCTATCTTAAATATGTTTGCTTGTATTTATTACAAATTGCTTGTAGGATAAAGAAAATTGCTGAGATTTCTCTCGGGTTTAAGGACCATTATGGACTTTTAGTGTGTAGAATTTAATTCTTGTTTGAAGAATTCTATCCAAACAAAATTGTTTTAACCCATTGGTAAAAAATGTCTTAACTCAGTACGGAACAATTTCATTCTATTAAAGAATATTTGGCTTCTTACCAAAACAAAAGTTAAATCCCATAGAAAATAGGTGTACCTTGTGTATTTCTGGATGCTTATTTCTTTTGGGATGGACAGGGGGAGGATGATGACGAGGCACATGATGAAGAGGGCAAACCGCTGGTCGGTGTACCAGTGATACGGCATCTCTCCCTCTGTGGACCCGGTTACCGTGTCGTATAAAGAAATACACACTGGAGAAGAACAACCAGAGTACAATCCAACATTATTGCGTAGTAATTACACTGTAAAAAATTGAGAAAAACAAAAGTATAATTTACAGAAAAAAACTGGCAGCTATTGTTTTACCGTAAAAACTACAGTAACTATTTAGAACATGTTACGATAAAATACCATAGGGGGGGGGAAATAACATTACTATAAACCTGTTTACATGGAAATAACCGTAAAGTACAATAAAATCAAACTTATGCATAGATGCTAATATGAAATATAATAAATGGATAATAAAATCAGGCGTTGTTTTCACAGCTTGTTTCTGTACACTGTAAAAAATTGTAAGCAACAATTACAGGGGAAAAAATATCCTCTAAAATGGTAAAAGTAAGAGACGGTAGATTCAGAGAATTAGCCTAAATTTAACAAAAAACATTACGTAACCTTTTTCACATTAACATTTTTTATGGTCATTTTACAGTGAAGAAAACACAAACTATGGTAAAATTAACAGAAACATACCATAATGTCACAAGTGAGTGATTATCATTATAGTATTAAAAAACAAAACAATTTCTACTGAAAACAAGACTTTAAATTTGGTGCATATCATGAAATACTGTTGATTTCAATGTGATTTTTGGTAATTTATTGTCATTTTATTTAATAAACTTGTAAAGAGGTTCATGGTAATATACTGTAACACTAAATTAAAAATATACATATGTATATATATGTATATATATGTATTTACTATATTTTCATGCACTTTATTGCTTTATTTTAATGCACATGTGCATTTTTATTCCTTAATTTCTTAATTCCTCTCTCCTGTGTATGTATGTATGTACATATATGTAGGTATGTTAATATATATGTTTATCTATACACGTCTAAAAAATGTCCTATTATATTGTGTGTCTTCATTTTTAGTCACCTTTAGAATATTTGTACGTTGAAACTGCTGTAATGATTAAATTTCCCCTTTGGGGATTAATATAGTTTATATATATATATAAAATGTCTTGTACACGGTCAGTCTATTTTTTTAAGTATTAAGTATTTTCAACTTAAATTTTAGACACGATAAAACTTAATTTAATTGCGTGTTTACCAGCTAAAAGTTTATTTTTTACAGTGTCGTTAGGTCGACATGTATGATGAAAAAAAAAGAAAAGAAATCCCTCACGTTTCTCCAGCTGGTCCTGCACCACCACCAGGAAGGCGACACATATCATGAAGAGGTTGAAGCAGAAGCAGACTTCGCAGAGTTGTCCCACAGCTCGTCCACACAGCTCACGCACCACATCCTGATACGTGTTCTGTCGGCTGACGGATGAGGCGTAGCCCAGGATGACCAAACCGCTGATGAGGAAAAGTAGAGAAACCTGCAGGGAAACCAAGAGAGGAAACTCAATCTGAATCTTCACACCAACATAAAACCCACCATGGACTGATTATTAGACGGTGGGGCCCAGGGCATGAGGAAGGCCCCCCCCCATCCTGACACACAACTTGCCACTTGCCACCAATTACCTTTTTCTGTCCAAAAAAGCTGTCAGAAAGTAAATAGTTTTGGTTTGTAGAATCCATGAAAATGCGCCAAAACAGAAAGCAAGCAAATGTTTGAAATGTTCAGAAAATGTGATCGACTCATAGATTTTTCTATTTCGGCACAAATGCTTCCTGAAGATTCTTCCACAGCCGTTTGAAAAAGGAAACCTGTATAGTGTAGGTATGGGGGTGAATGTCGTCCCTGACAGAAAGAATATATCCCCATAAAGCCCCCAGTCCCCTGCTTCTTACAAGCAATCCCCCTGATTGAACTCATGAAAGTAAATGTGACTCATTAACAATCTCAAACAGTCATTATTGACTCAACCTAACTATTTCTATAACGTCAGCAGTCTGCTCTATGATCAGATCCCATAGTGACTCAATAATGAAGATAAATACACTGTAAAAAAAAATAACCCTGTGAAGGGTAGTTTTATTTTAACAGTGATGACTTCCTTGAGTAATTGTGCTATTTTTCATTTATTTTATTCAACAAAAGCTTGTTTTTACAGTAAAATTCTGTATTTTCCAGATATTTTGACCGTAAAAAAGTTATTTACTGTTTCTCCATGTAGGGTAATTCACCGAATCTAGACAGATTTCATTGTGTCAATTCCTATGGGCTAAATTTAGACGAAATTGGACGTATGGTTGGGAAGTAACTGTCAAAAAGTCCCCCTAGTGAGTGAAATAGGAACAATTACAGTAAAATAAGACAATTATAAGTTAGATCTCCTTCAGGCGGTTCATATGAGGGAAATTGAGAATCGGTCCAACAGTTAGGAAGTTATGTTTGTTCAGGTTTTGTTTTCTATGCAGAGTTTCTTTTACATCATACGGACATGATGAAAATTTTCACAATAATAATCATAATTTCATGCAACTAACTATTTAACTGTGAACAAATGGACATTCTATCTGTTTTTTACTTGGTAATTTACCGTAATGTCTTAAATTTACCGTATTTTTGCTGTAATGGGTTTTTCTTTATAAAGTGTTTTCCCAGTAATGCATCTGAGAGACATGGACATTTTTGATCAACACTAGAAAGACACAGTTCAAAGAAAGTCCAGGGCTTGACCTGGACTGGGAGCTTCATTAGAACTCAGCTGTGAAGAATCGGAACCCCTTTCACACGAGGCAGAGACAGAGGTGTGTTTACTCAGCACACAGTCTGGGTCCGACTGACCCCCAATCACCTTCAGAGGAGCAGGATCTTTAAACTTGAAGATCAATAAAGTGAAAGATAAACATTCCCAATTGTCTCTTAAAAAACGAAGAACAAAATTAATGCCAATCACTTCAGCTGTCTGATGTTCTCACCAGCTCCACGCTGATGGCGGTGACCACCCCCCCAGCCTTCTGGAAGGCCCAGGGGAAGTTGAGCAGTCCGGCTCCCAGAGCGGACTTCAGCATGATGAACACGGCGCCGAAGGAGCCCAGCCGAGGCGGGGCCCCGTGAGACTCCGACCGGGCCAGCAGGCTGATGCTCTCCCGAACCAGTTCCTCCATGACCCAGAACCGGTTCGTAACGCAGAGAAGAGAAGTTGGTTCAGTCTCCTTCTTCAGTTGTTTTAAAAAGTCTGGTTCTATACAGCAGCTGAATATATAGCCTACACCCACGCGAGTAAATGGCCTAATTAACATTTCACCCTGAGGTGACAGATTTGTCACTACAGTGAGTGTTTGTGAGCTTTCCCCCCCGACCATCTCTCTTTAATGTTTGCTGTACACTGTGTAAAAGAAAAGAAAAAAGAATCTGATCACTGCTAACAAATGATAAGATTAAGTTTTATTGAGTCTAAAATTTCTAGTTGATAATACTTCATTTAATTGTGCCACCAGTGGGAATCATTTCTTTTAATCGCTAATAATTGTCTATTTACAACGTGTCATATTTGTCTTAAAATGCGGCAGGATTAGAAAATAACAATGATTCGTGCAACAATAATGAACAAATAATAAGTACAATTTTATTTACTTATATGTTCTTAATGAGGTAAAAACGTTTTGATTTGAAAAATTTCTAACACTGGAATTTCACTTTTTTGTGCTGTTTGGGTCTAAAGATGCACTTTAAAAAGAACTTAAAGACAATTACTCCAACTAGTAATCTAAATTTTATTTGTGAGGGTAAAATGTAGCTGAAAATATTTAATTTAACCACGTAACCACTGGAAATCATTATTTAAATCATCAACAATTCTCTGTACATAGTTTGAAATCTTGTGTTAAACGCAGCAGGAATAAAAAAAAAATCTAATCCGTGGACAAATAACTAACATAATAATTTACAGTTTTATATATCAATTTTTTTTAATATGCTTTGTTTATTAACTTGAAGAAATTACTTTAACGCGTGACCTAAATTAAATTAAGTATTTCTGAGCAATAGAATTGAGTGTAACCAGTTAAAATTACTTTTTTTTTGTTTGTAACACAAACAAGATAGTTCTCCTAGAGTAAAATGTAATACAAACAAGATAGTTCTCCTAGAGTAAAATGTAACACAAACAAGATAGTTCTCCTAGAGTAAAATGTAATAGAAACAAGATAGTTCTCCTAGAGTAAAATGTAATAGAAACAAGATAGTTCTCCTAGAGTAAAATGTTATACAAACAAGATAGTTCTCCTAGAGTAAAATGTAATAGAAACAAGATAGTTCTCCTAGAGTAAAATGTTATACAAACAAGATAGTTCTCCTAGAGTCAAATGTAATACAAACAAGATAGTTCTCCTAGAGTAAAATGTTATACAAACAAGATAGTCCCCTCGAGTCGATTCATATGTAACACATTTGGTCAAAATTGGACCAACAGGTGAGAAATTATGGCCTGAAACTGTGATTTTGGAGATAAAGCTCACTCTAGTTGTGGAAATATTGAGCGGACCTTTCCCCAAATCAATCCAGTTCTTCCTCGCACTAAGGTCGATGAGGGAATAAAGTTTGAAGATGATACATGAAATAATTTTTGACTTATAGACTCAACACGAATATGATTATTCCATAATATCTCCTTTTCGGGGATATAAATACTGCAATGAAAATGCTGAAACACACTTTAAGTATTTGATGACAAATAGAAGAATTCCTTATAAAGCAGTAAAGAGGAAATATGAAGTTTTGTGGTAAAAAAACAACAACAAAGGAAAACATCACAACAACAAGAAAGCCATGTTGTAAAAGTGAGTTTTATTAAAAGCTGTGGTGGATTCTGGTCTCACTGATCCAAAGACCAGGAGCAGGAAGAGAAAAAAACACACATCCTTGATTTACAGCCTTGTCAGTGGAATATTTAAAATGTATTGATCTGTTGATCCGAGAGGTCCGGCCGGGGTTGTAAGGGGTTATTGAAAGTTTTTTAATATATTCTAGGAGTGATGGATTGTCCTGAAATGACCTCTGAGCTCAAGTCTATATCCTCACAGAGGTCTGGATAAGTTTGCAAATGTGAGACTAAATCTGAGCTCAAGCAGGTAAAAAAAAAAAAAGTCATACAATCAAAACAAAAGCATATTTTATCTTTTCCTCTTTGATTTATTTCTTAATTTGATGAAAACTGGTTTGGAGTACTTTTTCACGGCTCATTCTAACCAGATTATCTTCGATACTCAATTCATGCTTCATCATCTCATTTCATTCTGTCATATCAGTTTAAGGATATTCGACACGTAAGTGCAAGACTCGCATAACGGAATGTCTTAAGATGAGAATTTAACACCTGGGCGTTTTCAAGATACGGCCCCCACTTACGGCCGCTGGTTGAAATTCTTATCACATACCTGCAAATTCCTCTATTCTTAGACCGGCCGTTCTTTTCCGCTTAGTTTCCTGTCCGCCTGAATACTATTAAGTATCAAAAAAAAATGTGAACCAATTAAGAAAAATAAAGCGGGGGCCAGCGGAAAACTTTTATTATGTCAGTTGATTCTTAAAAAGGCAGAAGTGAGCAAAATATGAACATTACTTTAAGATGTGGGTAAAATTTGAGATATACGAGATAGATCCCCTTGAGTCGATTCATATAGACCTTTCCCATAATCACTCCAGTTCCTCCTCGCACTAACCTCTATTGGGATATCAAGTTTGAAAATGATCCATGTAACAATTTTTGGGGTATGTCTAGAAAACAGTGTTTTCAATAAAAAGCTCCCCCTAGTGATTCAAATATGAACTATGAAAGAAAACCCAATAGATAGATCTCCTCCAGTCGATTCATGTGCACCAAATCTGGACTAAATCCGACCAGAGGGCCTTAAAACTGTGATTTTGGAAGTAAAGCTCCCTCTAGTGGCAGAAATATGAAGCTGACCTTTCTCAAATCATAGCTCATATGAATTGACAAAAGTAAATTTGTCTTGCAGACCAAACCCAATGACCCAAACAGGAAACAACCACAGAAACTGCTCGGTGACTGCTGAGATAAAAACATGGGCTAGATTACCAGTCGTGACAGGATATGACATGATTCTAATTAAAATCAGCTCCTAGTCTCTCAGATGGGTGGGATTAGGTCTCATGCATTGTAGAATTGTTGATGTAATACGTATTAAACATGCAAACGGGTCCGATACCAACATCTTGCCCGTGTGTCTGGGCATGTATGTCGACCTGATGTCGAGTGCAGCTTACAGGTTGGCGTCTATTATCTGAAATAAAATACAGTCAATCCACCGCAGATGGGTTTCGTACTCCGCACAGTCCTGTTTTATGCTACACAACATCTGTCCCTTCATTGGTGGAAATCCCTTGAAGGTTGTCCTGCATGTTCCTGAATTTCAGCCGGCAGGAAGATAAACCTTCGGCGTACAATAGAGATGGATAGAGAGGAGGTTTTCCAGGGAAATCTTAAATTCCAGGCATGTAATGTGTTTTTTATTTGAATTTCTTAAGAGTTTACTTCCAAAAATAAATTTTTATTTACTTATACTATTTTTTTAATGGTGTTAACCATTCAAACTGAATGAACTGAAGACAATCATCATTTAATTCTGATACAAAAGGTTGTTTAAGCGATGAAAATCAAAATCAAATAAGATTAAACAAGCAGAAGGGCAGTTTTTTTTATATTATTTAGCCTGATGTAATTGCAATGTAATGTGCAATTACTTTTATTTGTTGATCAAACTAATGGCGAAAAAAGACACATATTCATTTTCATAGAGATTTATAATTATGTGATGACACAGACCGGCTCAAACTACTTTCACATCAGCCTATTTTGTCATTTTGTCATGAGCATAAATCAACCCTGGTGAAAATAATCATGTCGAGACTCAGATTTCAATCCTCTCTGTATCCAGGGCGACACGCCACGTTTTTTTTGCACGTGGTGTTAAATATCGGTCATTGTGCCAAAGCAGGGCGATAATCTGGCTTTTAAAGGTGTAGTCTGTAGAAGAGATGATTTGTGTTAAAACCCTTTAATGTCCTCACCCAGAAGGAAAAAAAACAATTTAATATAGACATTCTAAATCTACCATAAAAAGGCAATTGTTTGGTCAAGCATGTGTTTAGAGATTAAAAATCAGACTTTAATAAAAGTAGCTGACCATTACTTTCTTCATTATAAAGTGAAATCTCTTAACCGTTTTGGTACAAGGTGGTTTTACAACACTATTTGATCCTACTTAGAACTTTTCTGGCTTAATCAAGTTACATCATTTTGTTTAGTACTATCTCAATATTCATGGTTAATGCCTCCTCCTCAGTGGCCCCTATGACCTGTGGTGTCCTCCAGGGATCCGTCCTAGGCCCCTTATTCATTATTTGCAACTGGGTCAGATTATAAACAGGTTCAGTCACATTTTTCATTAAGAAATAGTTTCTCAAAAGGTGCTCAACCAAACATTCGAGCAGAACATTAAAGGGTTAATTAAACCAGAATCAAACTGTTACGAACTAATGGTGAGAAAAATAACTTGAAGCTGGTAAAGGTGTGAAGCAGCATTATTTAAATAAGCCATTAAAGCTGTGAACTTGGGGTTACAGTAGCTGCGTGGTGGTGACCGGACGTTTAATAAGAGCGCCACATGAATCTTTCAGCAGGAGCCGAATCCAAATCAGGATGTTAAATTCGGAACCTCGCAATAATGAAGTTATGACCCTTCAATGTCACACCTGCCGGCATCATGCTCATAGAGTTTGTTAAAGTAGAACACGTTGATTCTAATGGCAACATTTTTCCCACATTTAACTCCAAATGTTAAATCTAAATCTGAATATTGTATCTAAATGTTGTATCTAAATCTCAATCTAAATCTTGAACCTACATGTTTAGAAATTATGCAGATTTACAGAGACGTCAGCGTATGTACCAAAATAGAAGCTCCATGAAGGAAACCACTTCTATACATAATGAATGCGGACCCTTTTGCATCAAGGCGGTTTCCGATCTACTTCCGGACTTGTTATTGACCTGGCCCCTATAAAAAGGTACTTAAGGGCAACCAAAAGGTCGTGAGTTGAAAGCAAGTCGCAATGACGTCAGAGACAGGGGGCGGGGTTACAGTGGCAAACCAGAAGTCTTGTTCGAGCAAGTGTCTTGTCTACCCGAATTACCAAAAAGCGTGTGACTTAACCGAGTGATTTCCACCATCTTTTGTTTGTTGTTGAACTGTTCGATAAAGTTATGTGTTTTTAAAACTACCTCGGTGCCAAAGAGGCCGTGTTGAAGTGTTTTTCTTCACCGCGCTTTTATTTTGGTACTTCGCTTGACTTCAATGTAAATTTGCTTAATTTTTAAACATTTATATCCATCATTTAGATTTAGAATCAACATATAGATGTAACACTAAGATTTAGATTTAGAACCAGCATGTAGATACAACATTTAGATTTAGATTTAACATTTAGATTTAGATTTAGATTTAACATTTAGATTTAGATTTAACATGTAGATATAACATTTACATTTAGAGTCAACATTTGGAGCTAAATGTCTTAAAACATTGCTTAATATGCCAAAAAAAAAATCCTATTGAATAGAAGCCTGTGGTGTCCCCCAGGGCTCCATCCTTGGCCCCTTACTCTTTAGCAAATACATGCTGCCACACTCATTTTATATAAAGGTCCAGTCACATTTCTCAATAAGAAATAGTGACTCAAAAAGTGCTCAACCGAAACAGATGAGCAGGACATTAAAGGATTAAATGCGTTAGCAATTTCTTATTTCCTCAAGCTCTTGTACCTGCAATTTCCGGTAAGAGCTCAACCTCTGCCCCAGCGCCAAACCTCTGGAACCATCTGTCCATGCAAATTAAAACTACAGAGAAGCTTGAGGTTTTGAAATCTTTGTTCATTTAAAAGCTTTTCTTTTATCCGTTTATCTCAGTTGATTTTAACTCTTAATGATCTGATTTGTTTTTCATTCTTCGTTTTTTTTTCTTTCTCAAATCTGAATCCTTGAGTGTCTTTTGTTTGTTTGTGACCACAACTGATATTAGTGTGTATGCAACATTTACAACAATTATGTTGCTAAATAGGTAAAAACTGACACGGCAGTTTGAATATTAAGGAGATGCAGGAATATTTTTTTATTTAGCAGCTTCCCTTTTATTTCTTACATTTTCAGCCACTTACCACTGCAGTGATCCTCTAAACTCAACTTTATCCACCATCACACACCGTTGATGAATGATGATGAAACCAATGACTTGAGCTCTGAGAGAGAAAAATCATGTGGATTCTGATCCAACTGTCCACACTGCCCTCGTATCAATAGAAACACAAATCTGATTTAGGGCTACATAGGACTATAAAATAAAAAAATGTAATTTGAGAGAACAGATTCAGCGTGATTTGTTCCGTTCACACAGTCATGAAAAAAAAACTTGTGTGTCACCTTTTGACCAAAGTTGAAATGATTTTTAGTTTACTTTAGCTTTCTTTGACATGCAGACAAAGCCCAAGACTCCTTCAAGGTAGAACCGGCCGAAGACAAGAGATTAATGTTCCCATGATGCTGCTGTTATAAAAGAGTTTAAGAGCTTTAAGATTACATACACACATATACACACACAGACACGCATACACACACACACAAACATATACACCTACATACAACACACAAACATACACACATAAACACACAAACATACACATACACACATACACACACAAACATACACACATACACACACAAACATACACACATAAACACACAAACATACACACATAAACATACACACATAAACACACACGCATACACACAAACATACACACCTACATACAACACACACATAAACACACAAACATACACATAGACACGCATACACACCCACAGACATACACACCTACATACAACACACACATAAACACACGCACACAAACACACACACACAAACATACACGCATACATACAAGACACACAGACACATGTACACATATAAACACACATACAAACACACACATGCACACGCACGCATGCATACACACACACAAACACACGCATACACACACACGCATACCTACACACAAACATACACACCTACATACAACACATGTAAACACACACACAAACATACACACATACAAAACACACAGAGACACACGTACACATATTAACACACATACAAACACAGACATGCACACACACTTGCATACAAACACAAAAATACAAGTACACACACACATGCATACACACAAACACACGGGTACACGCACACACGCATACACACACACTCGATACACACACGGGCTAACAGATACACATACACACGCACGCACGCACACACAAATACACACATGCACCCACAAACACACGCACACTAATACAAACACACGCATACACACGGACACACATACGCACGCACACACATACGTACAAACAGTTGACACAGTGAAAGTTGTGATTTAAGAATAACAACTCCATATTGAAAGGATTACTTTAATTCAAATGTTTGTTGGGTAAAAATTAAATAAATAAATAAAAAACATATTACAGTAGAGTTAAAAGACTGGAAAAATGAAAACCAGTAAGTTGAATGCAGGGCGTGCAAATATATCACATTAAATAACATCACAGCGACTGATAATGTGACTTTCTGCTCCCGCCACAGATGTTTGACATTCCTAATCTTATCACGTATCTGTCGTTTTATTTATTTAGCATGTGACATGTTTTCTATCTGTGTCCCTTTTTTTCCTGCATGAAGGCAAGAAGTCAAAGAAGTCAAACTTAACAGCATCAGTTCAGAAATACATAGAAGGGAGAAGAAACCCCTTAAAAATGACAGGAGGGAAACCGGTGAAAGGGGTCACGTGTGACGGCTGCTGCACCGAAGTCTAATCCTCTGATGTTAAACCAGAGTCACAGGGGGATACATCTCTGATAAATGAGTAGACTCTGTAATAACGGTCACCACCGGATCACCTCTGATTGGATTGCAAACAGATACGAACACCTGGCGCCAAAAAATCACCTACATCCCTTATTTTCGACGAGGTAGAGGGTCTTTTTCTTCTTTGCCACAAGAGTCTGAGCACATGAATTTAATCAGAATTAAACAAAGCACATATCATAAGAGATGCGCCACCATGTCCATGTACGAAACCAAGACCCAAATGTTTCTCATGTCCAGTTATTAAAATCCATTTTAATAACTATATATATATATATATGTAAGTGTAAAGAGCATGGCTTGTAGAGTTCTTAAAGGGGCAGCAGGATTTGGGTTAAAACCTTGGAGGGGTTAACTCTTGAGCAGCAGTATGATGGTGCTGCATGCAGGAAGCAGCAGGGTGCCGAGGCTCGGCCGGTGCTTGAGCGTCTGCCCTTTCAGTGTTTCCTGGTTGGTCTGGTCGGAGGAGAGAGGGTTCTGGGCCGCAGGCACGGTGCTGGGGGGGAGGGTGGTGCGGCTGGCGCACATGTCGTACAGGTTTCCAGAGAACTGTGTCTTCCTGGACTCTTGTCTCAGAGACTCCCAGATGGCTGCAGCTTCTCCAGGACAGCCGTCCAGAGCTGAGTTGGCACAAACGTGGAAAGCATTCCAGGACCTTTAAGGAAACAAGACGTCAGAGTCGTTCAGAGTAGAACTGACTGCAGTCCATCATTAATTCATAAGAGTTATGAATGACTCATGATTAACATCTGAGCAGATGTTGGCATGCATTCACACTCCTCCCTTCTCTGTGACATCACATTCAACGTGATTGGTACTTATTAAAGCGCTTACTTGTTCGACCTTCAATTGCACTATTACCAAACATGTTGAAATACTTAAAATGTGCCAGAATCCCAATTCTGGCACATTTTAAATCCACTGTTGATCCAACTAGTCCAAATGGAGAGTCCTCTTGGTTCTGTCCCACAAAAAAACTGTGTGGAATAGCATGAAATTTGTAGTAATTTTAATAAATTTGATGGAGTAATTATCAAAGAGTTTCTGAGGAAATTCTCCGATTTTGTTTCGGTTTTACTTTAATGTAATGATGTTAGAGCTTGTTTGTGTTTAATCACAGATTATCGTAACAGGTCTAAACATACTTTCCACTTAAACATCGTTGAAAGTATATTCATGCAATATCTCGACGATGCAAAAAATACGCATACTTTTAAAATAAAAGCGATTGGCAAAGTCGCAACTTCGCGACTAGCAGAACACAGAGTTTATTATGTGACTGAATGTTTGTCTCTGATGCTCAGCAAACACACACACCTGCATATTGCATCAATGTCCTCAATGTTCTGGTCTTTCTGCGTTTCCACCAAACTGTCGCCAAGTGTGAGTAAACACTGGGCGAAACTCTTGTAGATGGACCCACAGGAAACCGGAATAGCAGCTCCAAAACAGACGGGGAAGAAACCTATGGTGAGAGAAGAAGACAGGCAAGATGATAATTGATGTGTCTGTGTGTGTGTGTGTGTGTGTGTGTGTGTGTGTGCGCACGCAGGTGTCACTGTGAATGAGAGAGAGACACATATCTTCCCAGTGTATTTGTTTGTTGTGAATTCCTACAAGTAAACAGGTACACTGTAAAAAAAAAAAAAGAGAAAAAAATCCTTACAATTTACAACTTTTTAAGTTATTTACTATTTCTTTATTTGAGAGCATCTGTTTTGAATTTTACGGTGCTATAGTTTTGCCTTCTGACAGATTTTAACCCTGATTTTGTGCATGTGTGTGAATGGGTGGGTGGCAGGTGGAGCGGTGAGGATGAAGGACTAGAGGTGGAGAAGATGCAGGAGTTTAAGTATTTGGGCTCAACCGTTCAGAGTAACTGGGAGTTTGGAAAAGAGGTGTGAAGAAGAAGCGACTGCGGGCATGGTGGAGTGGGTGGAGAAGAGTGTAAGGAGTTATCTGTGACGGAAGAGTAGCAGCAGGAGTGAAGGGGAAAGGTTTCCAAGATGGTGGTGAGAGCAGCTCTGCTGGATGGTTTCTAGACGGTGACTTTGACTAAAGGACTGGAGTTAGAGTTGAAGATGTTCAGATGTTCTCTGGGAGTGAGGAGGCTTGACGGATTAGAAAGGAGGACATCAGAAGGACATTCCAGGTTGGACGTCTTGCAGTCAAAGTCAGAGAGAACAGATTGAGATGAGATGATTTGGACCCGTGAAGAGGAGGGATATTTGATCTACGTGTAGAAGGATGTTGGAGATGGAGCTGCAAGGCGGGAGAAGAAGGAGAAGTCCAAAGAGGAGGTCTCTGGATGGGGTGAGAGGACATGCAGCTGTTTTGTGTGGCAGAGGAAGATGAAGGGGATAAGGCCAGATGGAAACAGATGATCTGATAAGGTGACCCCTAAAGGGAACAGCCCGAAAAAGAAGAAGGGGTAGCAGAGACGTAAAACACCATCACTTCCTTTGAGTGGAGGATTTTATCTTGTTGGGTGAGACACTGTTTTTAGAGACGTGATCACTGTGACGGATCCAAATTACATAAGAATGTCGTGTTCCATTCATCCGGAGGGATTATACATTCTCAGCGCCATATTCAGTGTAGGACCACGGCGCCCTGAATAGGCACCATATGTGGACACCTGAGCAATGTACAAACCAGTAAACACCTCGCAACACATCCTGGATTCAAATTAGAAGCCTCATAGTTTTTTCTCCAATCAAATTTCTCATCATCATTCTAACAGTTCGGACGCATGACGCCACTGAGCTGTAGGGTCGACGCCTCTGCAGCCTGAAACAGCGCATATGTGCACATGGTTAGATTTTTTGTGAGCAACATAAAGGTTTTAGAACTTCCAGAAGTTCATCAGCTGTTTATGATCTGCATTGTCGTTATCTTCTCTCCTCTCTGGTCATTTTGTTTCGCCGCACCACTGATTACGATAGTGTTCACGCAAGGAGCCACAAAGTTATTGTTCTCACTCAAGTCTCAAGGCTTCAAATCAGAAAAAGTTTCCATTATAGAACCAAATGTGACTCAAGTGACCCTAATCCGACTCCAAAAGATCATAATAATATGGTCTTCATCTCTGAAACAATCCGATGTAACTCAAGAAGACAAAAAACGTGAAACTGAAATATATCGAAAGTTCTGTCAGAAAGACTATCCTCTTGCACTCTGGCCACAGGTACTGCTCATTCCACTCTCATCCTCACCTTTCACTAATGCTCAGTCTCAGTTACCTGTTTCACACTCTGGGGCATCAATTGATTGATCACTCAGGTCGCCTCATCATCCAATCACAGTCACACCTGCATGATTAGCTCATCACCATCAGCTGCTGTCTTTAAATATGACTCGCTCTCTCTCCATTGATTTCCTTCTTTCATGCTGCTGGTTCACCCTCACATCCCCATCTCTAGCTAGTCTTCGCAGATCCATCAGCCTCATCAGTCTCAGCAGAGTCATCAGCCGCCACCAACAATATCCTGACTCCAAAAGGGTGATATTTTGTTCTTTTGCTCGGTTTTAGACTTTTCAGAAGACTAAATCACGGCTGTATTTGGACTAAAAGAGAATCTGTGTGGCAGTCGGTGATCAGTGTCAGCTTGTTCCACCTTCTCGTACAGGTGTCGGCTGGGATTGGGGTTCAGTTCTTTGACAAAAAATTGAAAAAAAAACTACTTCTTTATAGATGCAGTGTTTCCAAAATCTACATATACAAATTCAGTTCCTTTTCCATTTCAATTAAAGAGCCATGCCCATCTGATGGTCACAATCAAAGACCCAACGTGGACATAGATTTCCACACACTTTTATACACACAAATGTATGTTATTTTTAAGTCATTTTTACTTTACATATTTTGCATTTATTCTTGTGCTGAATTTATTAGTTTTTTATTGTCTTCATTGTCTTAGACATGTTTTAGATTATGTTTTCCTTCACCAAGGAGGTTATGTTTTCACTCCTAACCGTTTGTCTGTCTGTTTGTTTGTTTGTGAAAAGGATTATGGAAAAACTAAAGGATGGATTTACATAAAATTTTACCTAGGCTTCATTCCAGTATAGATCTCTGACCTGGTGACCTCTACAACTCTGACCAGCCTCTGAGGTCACCCAATCAGTTCCTGCTGCCTGTTCCACAAACCAAACTCAAAACAAAGGGCTGCTGCTCGTTTGTGGTCCCAGAACCAAAACCATGGAACAACCTAGATCTGTCTAATCTGGTGTAGCTTTAATACTGTTATAAATCAACATTAAATGCTACCCAGTGATGGGTTTTGGAGTATTCTAGAAGTGATAACATTTTGGTAACATTACATGTTTTGCATTTAAAATGAAATAAAATACGATGAAATAATACGCTGATTGGAGTAGTAACGTCACAATGTTGCTATAACTGCCTTTGTTCCATTGATTCCTTTGATGTTCCTTTGCGGGTGGAGCTTGGAGCACAGTGGGCTGAACAGAGATGCTGAAGTGGAAGGCGCAGGAGATGACCGGCTACAGAGTATCTGAGAGATACTCAGAGAGTCTGTTGGAGTTGTGTGTAGATTTAGAGGCTGGCAATAACTCGGACATTAATGGAGAAATCTGCTTGAAATGTTCCTAAACCTACGGTAATGTTGTGCCTTGGTGGACGTTTGCACTCTCTGGGTGCTTTTTATAGTTATTACACATAATCCAAATTTCCAGATATTTGCGATTTTTTTTTTTGTGTTGATTTTAAAGTGGGTCGAATTAAAGGAAACGTGATGTTACCTAAACTGACCTCAGCTCACTTTTTTGAAGATCTGTTTTATAATCAGATTTAGCCAAATTCCTTCAGTATATCTAATAGTCTAGGAAGAAAAACAAGAGGTTGTAAAATCTATACCCAGATGCATGTTGCACAACAGCTGAAAAAACCCACACAAACACACACAAACACACACACAGGAGGAGAGAGACAATCAGAACATGAAGGGATGGCGAGCATTTCATTAAATTAAACGCATTTTTAAAACCGTCCTCTCTTCAATTTAAGAACAAGCTATCATTTATCAGTCATCCGGTCCTGCTCTTTCTCTCTCTGGCACATCCAACCTGAGTGTCTACCTTTAGTCCAGTTTGTAACATATCAACAGAACCGATGTGGAATCCAGTATAAGTGTAAAAAAAAAAGAAAGCTTAAAAGTTTGTAAACTTTCTGCGTTCAACATACACGACAATCAAAGAAACATGCTTACTGAGGAAGAGGGTGATGGGCAGGAGCATCGTCGCCGGGTCTGCTCGGGGCTTCATCATTCATTCATCCAACCGCTGAACCAGAGGCTCTGACGTGAAGCTCCGACCCACAGTCAGTCCAGAGAGTTTGATGCTGACGCGTCAGAATGTGATGCGTCCTGCCCTCCGTTGGGAATTCATCAGATTGATCGGCAACGCAACCGGCTGGATTAAAAGTGAAATGAGCCAATGCATTGTAGAGAGTAAGAGGATGGTGTGTGTGTGTGTGTGTGTGTGTGTGTGTACTCATCAGGGAGGGGCACAAAGCAAGAGCAATAGAGAGCTTGACCAATGACGGCATCATAAAAACAGCACACTGGATTAGAGGGTTCTCATTTCCGGTCTTTATTATCCAGAACATTTATATGAAATGCAAATAAATAAATTGTATAGAGTGTAAATAGTGATGAACACACCTTCACATCCTTGCTCATACAAAAAGCAGACTAACGACGGCCAAAGGGAGCTCGATCAGACGTGTCAGGATGGATCTGTTTTTTTTCACATGCAGACAGATGGAGGATGTCCCAGAGAGGATAAGAGAACCCAGCTCACCTGGGAATCCAGCACCGAGACAGAAAACCCTCGGAGAATAGCAGCAACCCGGTGAGAATCAGCTACAGCTGTGTGGCTCAAGAGGGGTTAGTGAAGAGAAATGTTATGTGTTAAACTGTAAACATTACACATGCAGACCAGGTTTTTTATACCTTTTCCCCGACTTCCAGGTCAGCCCAGAGCCTGAGGGCTACCTGGTAGACCCTAACCGTTTCCTATAAAGCCAAGCCAAGTCTCAAATACACACACGTGTGAGATTGAAACCGAGAATGGCTCATTGAATCAGTTATGGCTCCTTTGATCGCCCCACCGTTGCTTGGATGACTGCGCATCCCCCTTCAATCCAGCTTCCTCTTCCTCTAAGCCTCCAAATCCCCACTGCGCCCCCAGATGGCTCACACTCTGTGCATTAGTATAAGTCCTGGTTCACATCTGCATACTGACACAGGAGAAAACGGTAGCCCATTGTTAATCTGCAGCTTAAAAACCACCATTAACTGCGGAATAATCTGCCCATGTCTGAAGCCACCAATCAATACATTGTGAGGGGACAACTCCCACTCAGTGGAATCATCGGTATTAATTCAGTAAATAAAGCTTGTTTTTATATTCTCTCCTCGCAGGGTCAAATTAGGTACGGGGCTTTCATATGTTAAGGCTTTCCACAAATATCAAAAAAAAAGGTTTTTTTCTGGCTTACAGCACTTTTCTGTATTTGTACAGGTGGTGTTTATGTCTGCTTCCGACTTTGTGTGAAATATTGAATGTTGGCTCATTCGTTACTTATGCACAAATGTTTGTGGCTGATCTACTAAAGATTTTGATATAAAGACTATATAAAACCTCCATCAACCCTCATCATCAGCCAACCTGATGCTCTTGTGATCCAATGGGACCAAATCACTGCAGGTTGCAGAGGCTAGGTTTGGGAAACATTCATGCAGATTTCAGCCTTTAAATCTACTGACATCTCCAACAAACCCTCTTAGTATCTTCCAAATACTCTGCAGCCGCTCGTCTGCTTCCACTTCAGCGTCTCTGTTCAGCACACTGAGCCGCCAGCTCCATTCCCGAAGGAACATCAAAGGAATCAAAAAGGCAGCGATAGCCACTTTGTGACATCAGTACTCCAAACAGCTTATTATCTTATCTTATTTTAAATGCTATGAAACATGCCACGAAAATAGCAGATGCCAAAAGCTACCTCTACTTTAAAGTATTTATAAGTATTTCTATGAAGTCAGCAGTCTATTCTAGGATCAGATCCCATAGTGACTCAATAATGAAGACAAATACACTTAACTAGTTTTTCTGAGCTCAGGAATAAAACAAAACAGATTTTCTTTTCTTTTTTAAATTTGTACAATTACAATAAATATGACAAACACAAGTTAGATGTCCTTCAGATCAAACAAACCAACCAATCCGATGAGCACATCTGGAAACATTCCATCCCTGCTGGAGGTTAAAAAAGAAAGGATGAAAACTGCCATAGAACTGCAAATTCTTTATTGCCGGATTTCCATAACAGCAGCATCAAAATGTAATATATTTTACAATCATATATTAAAAACACCTACTGATGATTCGTGGACTCAAGGTATTTGAGATATTTATGTGATAAAGCAGATAACCCACTCAATGGGGTTATGAAGGAACAAATTTGATCAACGATTTTTTTGCTAGTCATTTCATTATTTTTTTAAATTTTTATTTATTTTATTTAATTTCTTAATTTATAGTTTGATTGTGTTGAGCTTACTCCCATAATATGTCACTTTACAAAGCTGTAAATGACTTATTTTGGAATCGTCCATCGCTGTGTTCGCATTCACGTTAACTCCAAAACTATTTCATTAATCGTTTCTAAATGTTATACCCACATAGACCTTAGCGCGAGGAAGAACTGGATTGATTTTTCTATCTTGTATATATGATATCTTATTGTAATAGTTCATATTTTACTCACTAAGGGGAACTTTTCTACCATTTTTCAGACATAACTTCACACTTAATTTGAGGTTTTCTATCAGGGGGGATTTGTTTGTACAACGCAGGGGATTGGGGAGTTTCGGGGTTACACCCTTGCTGTCAGGAACGACAGCATGGGACTAGTTCAATATCAAACACCTCCTGCTCATGGTCAACATGATTGTGTTTGTCGTTTACGGTTTACAGGAGTTTACATTAATAAGAATAATCAATAGAAAATTTAGGTTAACCCTTTAATGTCTTCAGCAAGAAAAAAAACTGCTATGAAAAATGGCTCTCAAAAAAAGTTTTTTTTTACCTACAAAAAACACCTAAAATATGAAAAAAAGTAAATAAATCAGTTTATTATTTATCGGTGCACAATTCTGACATTATTTTATTCCTGCAGTATTTTTAAAACAAATATTAAACACTGTAAAAGAAAAAAAAAGAGAATTGTTTTTGATTTTTTTTTCAAAAACACTTCCACTGGTGACTCAAATGCCTATATTAATAAATAAATAAACTTAAACTTCAGACTTGAAGTAATTTTATCGTGTTTTACCAGTGAATAATTTTTGTTTTACAGTGCAGAGGATTTTCTTGTTTGTATTGTTTTACTTTTTTCACAGGAAATTATTTCTGAGAGGAGGGAAAAGCTATTGTTTGGCCTGAATGTAAAGACAATTATCCTAAATTGCAGCTACCTCAAAAAAGGGAAGACAGAGTTGTGTAAGTGTGAGTGACAGCTCTGGATTAAGGCATTACGTAATACTGTTGAGAGTAAAAAAAATAATAAATCCAGATGAGATTAGGATCTGGATCCTCTCTCTCTCTCTCTCTCTCTCTCCAGGGCTCTCTGTACGTCCATTCATCTCTCTCTCTCTCTCTCACTCTCTCTCTCTGTTTTCATATGACAGCATCATCACTGTAGGTGTTCAGAGTTACACATTCAACCGGAAGCTTTAGTGACTGCATTAAAGCACACACTCACGTTAAGACAGTCAACATACGCTTCCCGAGAAGAAGCAGTAATTAATAAAATGACCATCCGAGCCGCCAGCAGACAGACGGATGAAGCAAATTAGGCCACATAGTCAGGAGACAAATCTTCTCTGCTGAGCTTTTATCCTGTCGCCATCTACTGGGTGGAAATCATTCAGCAAAATGAGCATCTAAGAAGTGCCAAACGCACATTTTCCTACTGTAAAGCAAAACCTGTATAATTTAGGGTCAAATATCGGCAGCTGGGGTTACCAAAAGTTTGCTGTAAAAAATAATGGTCAGCATGCAGAAGACATTAGGGTCAAATCTGTGTTACGTAGTTAATAGTGACATAAAAATGACAGTAGATGACAATAAATTCAGACTTTTTTCATTCATTCTTTTTCTGTAACAACTCATTCTGGATATTCACTCATTCATTCTCTGTAAAAACTCATACTGGACATTCATTCATTATTTCTGTAAAAACTCATACTGGACATTCATTCATTCACTCTCTGTAAAAACTCATACTGGACATTCATTCATTCACTCTCTGTAAAAACTCATACTGGACATT